>PVKZ01003090.1:0-159931 GCA_004027375.1 Macroglossus sobrinus
AAGAAGATGAATAGACAATTCTTAGGAAAGAAATGAGAATGCCTCCTAAACAACTTTAAATTTTAAAGCAACTGAAGAATGAAGTTGATTTAAAACTTTTAAATTTCTGTACATCCCAACCATCACAAAGTTCGAAGACAATTACTAGTTGGGATAAAATATCTGCAATATACATGACATCATAATTATCCATAAAATATATATCTTACAAATCAACAGGAAAATAAACGGTCAAAGTTTTTAAATGGGCCAAGAAGAGCAAACAAGTCCAAAATATGAAATACAAGTATCAAAAAAGAAAAAAGATATCACTATTAATTAAATGCAATGTAAAACACTATGATTATTGACAATAAAATTAGGAAGTATTGAAGAGCATTAAACTTGGAGATGTGAGGATACAATGATTATTATTTAAATTAGTATGATTTTTTCCAACTGCAATTTGTATTTTAAAAATTAAAATAGTTTGCCCTAACAAATGTACTCCCAGAAATTTAACTGTGGGAAGAGAAGAAGGTGGGTAAACAAAGTAGATAAATGAAGTAATGGAGGAAAGAAAAGGAAGGAGAAAGAGGGGGCAGGACATTTAAATATCCAACAATAGGAATATGATTGAATAAATTACTGTATGTCTGTCTAATGAAATACAATTATTTAAAAGATATTACAGTAGATTTATTAATAAGAAAAATGGTAATATATTATTGAGTGTCAGTGGAGATTTGAGAACATTTTCAAAGCAATCCTTAGATGTATGTGTTGCATGTATGTGTCTGTGTGTTTTTGAAATATATAAACATATGTATAGGATGTTTATTACTGTATTATGATGATGGCAAAAACTAAACAAACTCTAAGCAACCTAGATTTCAAACAAAGCAGACTGGTTAACTGACCTGAAGATGGAAAGGAATATTCATCATTTTATACCTTTCTGCCATGCTTGAATTTTCCCCATGTGCATATATTACTGTGTATATACAGGCTCAACAGCTCATAGGAGAAAATATGTATACCTCAAAAAGCAAAAAGCTAATAGTAATTATCATTGGCTGTTGAGACTGTATTTTTATCTTTTATCTTTTTGTTTACCTTTATTTTCCTATTTTTCAATATTTAACATGCATTAATAATACAGTTAATATATTTTAACCATTTCAAAAATAACTGATGACATGGGGAAAATATGATATAGTACATTTAAAGGGCAGAATACAAAATTAAATATAAATCTTGATTTTGTTTTAGTATATATTTAGATATGCATATAAAAATAACTTTAAAAATGTGAATAACAGAACTATCTGTCAGCAGGTTTGATGGGCAATTTTTATTTTCTTCTTTATACTCTCCCTGTTTATCACTGTTTTCCATATTCAATATTTACTACTTTATAATTAGAAAAATATGTTCTGGAGTAAAATGAAAAAAAAGTAACTAACCCACTCTCATGTTGGAAGAAATAGATTCAGTAGAGTCGGGAAAACACACAACAATGTGAGGACTCTTGGCATGAACAGACCAAAGCAAATGTCATAGCCTCCTTAAGCACAGCTGGCATTAGGTAAATTGTGGGAGAGGAGGTACAGAGGCAATTCCCCTGATGTGTACTCAGGGAACTCTAGAATTTTGAAACTGAAATAGATTTTCTAAACTAGTTAATTAAATCCTTTAGCTACATAGGGAATGCTGACTGGCCAACATCCTTGGGGACTGGAAGGAAAGTAGATATCAGCATTGTGCACTAATGGAGTCAGCCTGCTCCATGGGGTGGTCCAGTTCCCTGGATATGTTCTCCAAATGATAACTTTCCTAATATATGTAAAGTGTTACATATGGTGGACTCAACCCCTACGTTCACCTTCTCCCAAACTCTGGCTCCTCTACCTCCCCTCTATAGCATTTGTCTCCACTCAAACATGAGACACAGCAAGAAGTTCTCTGGAAGAGCCTACTCCCAGGACCTAGGACTCAAGGGCAATAATGATCCCAGTGTATTCTACAGAGAACCACAGTGCCCAGGGGAGCATCTGACATAGAGGTCATGCCCACCACACCTTGGCCATGGAGGCAACTGCTTCACTTCCCTTTAGTTCCAGCTCAGGTCAGATGGGACTGGGACACTCCCCTGCACCTGGCCTCAGACACCACTCACTCCCACACAGGTAGGTAGGTGGAAGGGAGTTTGCCACCTCAGTGTTTCCATGTGCTTTGGCATGCAAGGACCTTCCATTAAGCCCAAAGGGCAAAAGCACTCCTTTGAGAAATGAGGCATTCAGTTTTGAAGGGAACCTATCTGTGGGTGGGCATAAAACAGTTAAACTGCAAAATCCCAAAAGGTTACCAAGCAGGCAATTTTTACTCCCAGCTTCTATAAGCCAGGGAGGGATTTGCAAGTGAGAGAATGGAAGCAACCATTAAGAAAAGAGCTTTAGCGTTGTGACAAAGGCATCCCATGCAACCCTCAAACTAGAAGTTGGTTTTCCTTCAATAAAGTCAGAGAAATTTGTAATATCCCTCTAACCACAAAAGAACAAGAAAGAGACAACAAAGAATTTGCATACTGGGGGTGGGAGCAGGGTTAGTTCTCACCAGTTAAATATAATTAGCTCACACCAAACTGTGTGGTGGCAAAGAGAAATAGTTCTCAGTGGTTATCAGTCCTCAGTATGTATCAGAAACCACCTGGGATGCATCTAAAAATTAGATAACCAAGCCTCAAATATTTTAATTTAATTGGTCTGGGACTAGGGCTGTGCTTTTGAAATGATCCCCCAAGTGATTCCAATGAATAGCTGGGATGCAAACCACTGAGCTAGTGCATCAGAAGTCTGATGGGTGAAAACTGTGCACATGAAAGAACAGACTTTAAAGCAACTTTGAGGAGAAAGGATGATACCCAAGATTAGACCCTACAATCTGCTTCCACTCAGTTGCCAGAGGGATCTTTCTAGAAGGGAAATCTCATCACTCCATTGGCCTGTTTAGAACCTTTGAGAGGTCCCCACAGCCTATAAGGCTAAGAACCTCCTTAGCCTAACCTATAAAACCTCTCATGATCCAGCACCTAGCTCTCTCTTTCTGCTCATGCTCTATGTTCCACTGTGCTGCACTATTTATTTTTCCCTAAAGTGTCATGTTTTAATAGGTTTCTGTTTCTTCTGTCTAAAATTTCTTTCCTCACTCTCACTTTTCTTTTAAGGCTCAAGTCAAAAGGCTCTTACTCCCCATCACCCCAGTAGAACAGATCTTTCTTTTCTCTCTGTCTCGTGTACAGATCCTTCTTTCAGTATCTGTTACTGTGATTTTTGGAAAACTGTTAACTGTGGTTGGATATTTGCCTGTGTCCCCAATAAACAGAGCCTTTTGAGGCTTAGAGTCTCATTCATCTAAATCAGTGTGTAGCCTAAAGATACCACACTCAATCATAAAATCAGGCCAGCCCCAAAAATTTGTAGGGCCCAGGTCAAAAATACAAATGGAGTCCCAAATAGTAGGTGTCTCAACTATTGAAAAGTTATGTTAAACTGGCTAGCGTTCTGTTAATTAAATGTGTACTATTCTCCTACCTTGAAAAATATACCCTCAACACTTGGAAGCCCAAGTTCAAGTGTAGACTTCCAGGACTCCCCAGGGATCTACACTAGAACTGGGAGACCCAGGGAAACTAGAATCTCCCACACCCAACCCTAGCCTACCTCCTTCTCTTCCCCAAAACAGTTCTTACTTTCAGTGTGAAGAGTTTCTCGTGTACATAAGTGGTTGCCCCAGCCCGCATGTCCAAATACCATCCATACCTTCCCCAAACAATCACTCTTGGACCAGCCTTCAGTACTAGGAGTTCACCTGGTGATACAGTCAACCCGAGGGAGAATGGGCCAAAGAAAGGGGAAACACAGAATCTAGAAGCAGGCTCTGAGTTGTTTGAGCAGAAAATTCAGAGTATCCATATACCTACGTTGTCACTCTCACTACACTAGGAGCTTCCTGAGAACATGAACTATACCTTATTCATCACTATGGGCCCCCAGGCATCTAGCACAGAGCATGGCATAGAGCCAAACCCTATCCTATAGCCAATGAGTGAATTCATGAAACACATAATGATGGAAGGAGAGGATACTCACAAGATCCAGACACTAACTCCCTTTACTTCTCCAGCCTAACTGGAGACCTTTCAAAAGATAAAGTAGCAATGAACACTGGCAACTGAAATAAACTCTTGTCCCACCTATATACAATTCATGAGTTATTATAAGTATGTTCATTATTCATGGGGAAACTAAATTGTTTCATTTCATACTGGAATTTCAGTTCACAAATAATCCTTTTGCTATATGGATAAAGTAAGCTCCTCCCAACCTACCCCTGACTCTAGGGTGGAGGGGAAAGACACTGAAGTGTTATTGAAAGGGTCTAAACTGTAAGCACATCAGGGTTATCTCTGGGCAAGCCATGTAAATACCTGTCATCAACTGTACTTGAACTAAATTACTTCTGAAAAAGTGAGAAGGGCCCTTTCTCCTACTCACATCTCTTATTCCAAAGGATAGTCCAAGTCTTTGTTGATACAACCACCTAAAAGAAAGAATTTCCCTCTTATAGTGAAATGCCTCCCCTAAATCCCAAGATAATGACAGAAGCAATTTGCAGATGAGATTAGAGTAATTCTCCTACAGTAGTATGCCTTTTAATTCATACAGCAGCGGATGAATCCTTGGTCTGCTGGATATTCTTTCATCCTCCGATTCACCCAGAAATGTTCTGAAGTTGTGCAATGGGCAGATTGTAATCACCTGCATCCAGGGAGCGGCAGAGAAGTGAGTGCCATGAGTCAGAGACCACAACAAAGCCCTTCCTGGCATGCTGGGCTCATTTGGCAAACCCAGAGGATGTAAAATTGACAGCAAGACAAGGAGCATCTTTGTTATTTGTCAACAAATTGCAGTGACCATTGCAGAGTCTTGGCAACCTGACACAGGGAAGCCTCAGGAGAAGGAATCGGGGAGCAAGTAAATAAGATCATGGAAAACCCCATTCTACAGAGGACCGACTATCAGACAGGTGTGTCAACAAAGATTTTTTTGTCTGACCCTGATGACCTATTTATTATGTCCAAGGAAACAGGAAGGTGCCCCTTTGGTTGCAGTGGGACCCTCAAATATATGTGAATAATCAATTTGCCTTTGAATGAGAAGACTTAAATATCTGGCTCTATTAACTACCAGCGATGGACGGGACTTAGGTCATGTGACATCTGAGCATAGGGTTCCATATGTCTATAAAATGGGGGTAATATCTGCCTTGCCTGATCCACGGGATTGTTGTAAAAATCAAAGAAGATAATGAAAGTAAAACAGTTTGTAGCTGCAAAGTTCAATACAAGTAATATTTTATCACCATTATTTTTGATACTAAAAGACATTATCCAAATATCAAATGCAGAGAGACTGGACAGAAGCTAATTTGGTTGTAGCACCTTCACAGAAACAAATGCATTTATAAACTAATGTGGAAGCATCAGAATGTCTGCTGCTTACTATGCATTCGATTTCCAGCATGGAAAAATTACAGAAAAATGTTACATAGAGCCGGCCTTAAAGGGTTTAGCACCAGCCCATCTGCACACCTTCATTTCTTATGATCTAATTCAGCGTTGGGTTCACATTTTTCAGTCCACATTTACTGAGTACCTACTAGAAGTAAGAGGAGAGAGACAAGTAAACCATTCAGAGCATTACATGTTACAGGTACTGGTACACAAGGCACAGAAAATGGAAACAAGATAGAAACAGCCATTTCTAATTATGCAATCTGGAAAGCTTCAAGGAGAGGTGATTCTTGAACCCAGTCTTGAAAGAGAGGGGGCCATTTACCAGGCAAACAGCAGCTGGGAGGAATTCCCAGGAGAAGGAGCTGTGTGTAAGATCAAATGCTTGAGTATCCTGTGGGAATTGACAATTATCTGACTATGGGAGGGAAGGGGACAGTGTTAGAGAAAGGTAAAGAACAGGCAAGGGTCATATCATAAAAGCCCTAATATGGAAGCTGACCTTTACCCTGCAGGAGGTGAGGGTTCAAAGAAATGTTTTAAACTTGAATACTACATGATTAGATTTTTACTTTAGAAAGATCTCTTGTATTTGGAATACAGTATAAAATGAGAAAAGCCTAGAAGCTGGAAAGCCAGCAAAAGAATGCTTTTCCTCACTTTTTTATACAGCAGAATCCTTCTTTCAAGTCTGAGTGGGATCTTATGAAATGAAACAGATAAAAACAGAGTTGCACTGGTAGAAGCAGGAGCCCAGAACCAGGAGTCATGCTTGTTTGGCCGCCTCTCAGCCCCACAATGGCACGTGAAGTCTTTTTATAAAATCTTAAGGCTCTAAGGAAAATGCTGTGTGCCACTGTGTGAAGAAGACAGTGAGAATAGCCAAGGTGAGCGATGAATAAGAGCAGACATGCCGACAGAATCCAACCCAGTCTGGTGACAAACTAGCTGGAGAATGAACCTGGGAATGACTGCAGGGGCAACTGAGTGGGTAACAGAGGCTCTTGCTGTTGCGCGGCTGAGGAGTTTGAGCAGGTCTGAGGGACAACGAGTGTTTTCAGACATGGCATGTTGGGTTAGAGGAGCCTTTGACACACCATGGGAGGATACAAGGTAGGAAGCTCAGGGGGAACTCTGAGCTGGAAGGAAGAGATACAGGAGTCAAGAGCAGGGCCAAGAAAAACGATGAGATCACTGTGGAAGAGTGGGGAGAGGGAGAGAAGGAGGCCTGCGTCAGATCTCTCAAAAACTCTTGTAGTTGAAAAGTAGGAATCTAAGAAGCTAGGGTCAGAAATAGGGAGAGACTTGGAAGTGGCACCCAAAACCAAGATGCAAGAGAATCTCAAGACTGAATGGGCTATATGGAGCTGCAAAGTAGGACAGCACACAAATCCTCTAGGGCCTGTCTTGCAAAGAGATGAGTGGATGCCAATGTGGCTGAGACTGAAAGATAAATTCACCTTGATTCTTGAGAAGTCACTCTTCTACAGTCAGAGCCAACAAAGGGATAGTCCATTTCTAATGTGTCATATCCTTGAAGAAGAATATAGAGTCTGTTAATAATTAAGCAGTAGTGCCCGGAAAAGAGTAGTGATTTCAGGACTCCAAGAACTGACAGGGCCTCATAGTTCATCCAGTCCAATTGTACCTGTATTAAGCGGTCACTGATTGACCATGGCCTAACATTAGTAATGATGATAACGATATTCAGTGTATCACAGTGTTTTAAGTGTGCTGCCTCATTTGATCCTCCTCATAGTACCCCTACAAGTTGTTAAGTGGTATCTCATCTCCTGATAAAATATTCACAACCTCATGAGACAACCCATTCCACTTTCAAAGCATCTCTGTTAAAAAGTTCTTTTTTCTAAAATCTTCCTTCCTGTATTTTTCATATTAGTTCTGCCTTAGGGTTTATTTGATGATAAAAATGGTGTTCTCCCAGTCTTCTCAGTCTCTTTCTCTCTCCCTCTCCCTCTTTTTAACGGAAACATCAATCACCTCTTTCAACCCTTCTGTCTGGGGCATCATTTGAGACACTTCATCATCCCTGATAGCACTTTGAACACAGCTTAACATTCTACAACAGCATAGAGAAGGTGCTTCAGCTTTTTGAGTAACTGTAGCACTAATCTGGAAATGCCATTCGGGTCCTCACCTGTTCACTTGGTTCTGCTCCGCATCTCCATCCTCTAACTTCTTAGTCCTTGCAGCCATGCTTAGCTTTTCCTGGAGTGGGAAGACTCATCCAGATTTTTTAGTGCCAATGCCTCTCCACCCTTCTCCACCCCACTCTCCACCTCCATTTGGAAACATTGGGAGGAAAGTTAACACTTATATCGGCCACGTGCTATGGGCCAGATGCTAGAAGAGCTGGACTTTCATGTGACTCATCTCATTTAAGTTTCAGGAAAATAACTTGTTCAAAGCTACATAGGAAATAAGTGATGAAACAGACATTCAAACCCAGGTCTTTCTGAATCCCAAAATGCCCCTCATCGAAATTAGAGCAGCACTGTCCAATACAATAGCCACATCTGTCGGTTGCACTTATGAGATGGGGCTGTCTGAATTGAGATGTGATGTAAGAGTAAAATACACATCGCATTTAGAAGACTTAGTTCAAAAACATGCATAATATCTTATTAATTTTTTTACATGATTACATGCTAAAATGATAATATTTTTGATATATTAAGTTAAAACATATTAGTCTCACCTGTTTACTTTTTTAATACAGCTACTGAAATTTTTTAAATTACATATATGCCTTGTATTTTATTTCCTTTGCACATTGCACATTGCACACTAGAATAAAAAGTCTCAACCCTTTGGAAATTACTATCCTGGTATAAGAGCACTGAATTCAAGAAGCAGCCATTTAATTTGTCTGGTATCAGATAGGATTAGAAGTTCTTGAACAGTGATGGAATCACTGTGTTTACCTTCACTTTTGTGTATTCATCTACTGTTATTGTATTTTGTTTAGTTTTTCAAACCTCCTACTGGCTTTGTATAAGTATAGCTTCATAAATGGAATAAATTCATATCTCTTGTGTCCATAAGTACATGTACCTTTTCATCTCATGTGTGTTACAATGTGTCATAATATCTCATATAACCTATTACCACACCTGGATAATACCATGTATCTTCAAACCGGAAAGCACCCTTAATATAATGGTTGAAGCTTTTAGAGGAAATAATCCTATATGTGATGTTTTTATATTCTTCTGAGATGATTTCTATATTTTTATTGCTCAGCATGTTTGGCAAACAAGAAAATAAAGAATTATTTTAAACAAAGAATTTCCAAATTAGAATATGAGATAACTGAAACCAAACTTAGCTTAAGAGGTCACTGAGTTTACTACGGCCTGATATTAATAAAAATGATAATATGTAGCATATCACAGTGTCTAATATATGTGCCTCACTTAATCCTCACAAAAACCTAGGAAGTGGGCAGTAGCAGGCTTATTATGCCCATTTGCCAAATTAAAATTTGAGGCTCCAGGGAGTTAAGTGAATAGAACCCAGGCCTACAGAGTCCAGCTCTGGTGATTTTTCCACCTTGCCCCCACATTTGATCATGAAAAATATCATAAATTTGACTATTCTTTCTCTTGTCTATATTGTGTGAGGTTTAGAGAAATCTCCTTACTATAGGATAAAAGATTCATTACCAAATTAATTTAGAAGTCACAGGGAAACACCTGACACAGTGCTGGGCATGTTGTGATTACTCAGTAAATTTAATTTCCTTTCCATTGCTTTCACATACCAAGAAAATCCTCTTGATAGATAATGTTACAAAAAGATCACTTATCTCTGTTCTTGATTTTCAGCTTAAAGATATTTAACTTCCTTTTCCTGAGTTATTTGGATGTTTTGTCATTTTATCACTGGTGTCATCACACTGTTTTAGCATTAAAAATAAGTTTTGACTTCTGTAACACAAAAGTCAAGAAATGATGCTGGATTCTAGGTGGCTTGAAGAGGCAATGATATGACCAAGAATCTGACTTCTCCCGTATTTCTCCTCTGCCTTCTGCTTGGTCAACTTTGTCCTAAGACTAGCCTCCATCAGGGTTGCAAGATGGCTGTCTACAATTCCCAGGGACTGGGGAATTTGTGACACATGTGGATTTTCTTCCTATTAGGTGTGCTAAGCTGAGTAGGCTAAAAGTTACTTAAAAGATTTGCTTCCTAAAGCACTTAGTTATCCTGAGTTCCTGAAGCAAAGAGAGACCAGGAGACACATGTCAACATTAAAACTTGTCCAATAATTGTGCAAGAGACAACGTTTTTCCCTGCTCCCTATACATAACCAGAGCTAGGTGACATTGATATCTTGACCACAGACAGACAGCACATATAACTAATGGACTGACTATTGCCTGGCACTGAGACTAAATGTTCTACAATCATTTAATGCTCACAACAAACTCTATGAAGATGAGACTAATCACCATTCCCACTTCACAGTGAGGAAATTGGGGATCATAGAAATGAATGATTTACTAAAGCTCACTCAGGATAATAATTCAGCTCCATTCCAGAGTCCACACTCATACACATTGTGCTATTCTGTCTTAGGTGGGCAATGGCAAATTTTGCTTCTGTGTGGCTCTCTTGGAGACTCTTACCATTTGCATATCGGTTCTTGAAAATCAAAACCCTTCTCTCATCACAATGCACCCCTTACAGAAAAAAGGAAGTCCAAAGAGCCCCTAGAAATTTTAGACTCTTTCACTGTTTTAATACTTTCAAGAAAGAAGCAGTGTTCTGGAGTCCCACAGACCTGTGTTCAAATCCTGACTTTCCTACTTACTAGTTGTTTGACTTTTGACAAACCAATTAATCCTTGTGAGCTTCATCTTATCTATAAGATATAGATATTACCTGCCCTTAGGATGTCTGAAACATAAATAGGATCATAGGCTGGCACATAGAAAATGTGCAGTAATTACTGGCTGCTTTTCCCACTATGTCTTTCATCTTGCCACTTCCTCTGAATATGGTTGTACATGTTTAAGGATGAGAAGCTTAGAACATGTTTGTAGTGTCTTCTTTCTTAATAAGTATTCTTTCCCAGAACTCTAACCTTATACATCAAATAAGACAATTTTATTTAAAAGTTTTCACACTTTCTCGCTAAAGTCTTAAGAATCTTGTGCTTATTGCTAGAATGGTAAAGAGAGAATAATTTCTTTCCATTGAATCCCTTGGGCTTGCTTTTAAAATGGATTCACATGCTCTTTTGTGGAAATGCTTAGCCCATTTAAAGGGGGCCCTTTAGATTGAGAGGCAAGGCTGATGGCCAACTCAGGCCTTAATGAGCTAGCTCAAGTATGTAAGCTAATTAGTAAACTCAAGTTTCCAGAGCAAGGAGCTAAGATAAAGAGAGGTAGCCAGGAAAAAGAGCATCATTGGGAAATCATGTTGTTGACATGCTTAATCACTTTCTCTTCTAGTTTCTGCCAAATTTTGAAGAATGGAAAATAATTTCATTTTGTTTTGTTTTGCTATGTTTCTCCTGAGCTGAGATATGGGAAGAATCTGAGCAACCAGTTCATCAGATCCATGAGCATTAGTGAGTAGAGAGGCTCCCAGATGTCAAAGACTTTGCACCATAGAAGAGAACACCTCCAGCCACATAACAGCTTAGTGGATGGGGTCACCCCTAGAGTTGACACCACAGTCCACTTGATGGTAGCCTCCCCGAATTGCAGGCAGATATCTGATAGGAAACAACCAGAATTTCCAAAAAAAAAATACATGCATTGCAGCAAGTTCTCAGGAAGTGGATCAGATCATTTGAGTTCATACATTTGTGTTCTAATCACTAAGCTCTACATGTAGATGAAGCTGGGCCCTCATGGTGGGCCCTGATGTAATGCCAAAGTGCAAATGAATATGCAACCAAGGCAGATTTGGAGAGCAGTTTAGAAATCATTACCAGGATAGTTTTCTCTTGAAGAATTTATTAAGTGGGGAATGTGTAATTAGAAATCTTAATATGAGAGAATAGGCTAGTAAAAGCCTGCCCTTTTTGGAAGACAGAATTCTAATTCAATTACTAAGTTGAACCATGGAAAATTATCATTTCATGAGTTAAAAGTGGTTCAAAATTGGCAATTTTTTCTGATTCAATCTAAAATCATTTAGATGTTCTATAAAGAGGGAATTGATGGATACTAATTGGTACTTTTTGACCACTATTCCATAATATATGTCAGGAGCTATGCTAACATTCATGTATATATGTGCTCTTATTTAATAGTTATCACACTCTGTTAGATAAGTATTATTATCCTCATTTTCATAAGATGAAGCTAAGGAGCACAAAAGGTGAAATAAATTGCTCAAGGTCATGCAGAGTTGGGGTTCAGACAACTTCTGGAGCCATATTCTCAAAACCAATGGTTAATTCTCAGTGGCACTGGACACAGCTGATCACTCCCTCCTCCTCAAAAGAGTTTCCTCCTTTGGTCTCTCTTGGCCACCTCCTATTTCACTGGCCACACATTTGCTGAAACCTCCTCATCTTCTTCCCAGCTTGTAAATATACAGGCTTCAGCCTCAGACTCACTCTCTTCTTTATTTGTACTCTCATTACTTAGATATTTTTTATTCAGTCCTCAATTTTTAGCTATTTGCTGATGATTCCCAAATTTA
This sequence comes from Macroglossus sobrinus, assembly GCA_004027375.1. Taxonomy (NCBI): domain Eukaryota; kingdom Metazoa; phylum Chordata; class Mammalia; order Chiroptera; family Pteropodidae; genus Macroglossus; species Macroglossus sobrinus. Next base: position 12,236 of record PVKZ01003090.1, read on the forward strand.
TATCCTCAGGCCCCACCTATCCTCTAAACCCCAGACAAATACATCTAACTAAATACTTACCATCTTCACATGAAAATGTAATAAGCATTTTGAACCTATTATGTCAGAAACCAAACCCTGAATCACCAACCCCACCCCCCCAAAAATACTGATCCTTTATTTGTCTTCTATATTTTAGAAAATGGCAATTTCAGTCTCCCTTCCACATAGGGGAGGAGAGAGGAGACATTTTTGACTCCTTTACTTCTTCATAATTCACATCTAATCCACCAGATCCTGGAATTTCTATCTTCAGATTATATGCTGAATCTGAACACATCTCAATCCTACTATATTTTGATCCCAGCCACCATCCTCTCTCACTGCACTTTTACAAAAGCCTCCTAACTGATTTTGTTTCCACCTTCATCATTTGATAGCATTTTTACATAAATTAGATTATGTCACTCTTTGCTCAGAACCCTTCAGTGGCTTCCTATCACACTCAGGGAACAGCCTCCACAATCCTTCCCATAGCTTGCAATGCCCCCTGTGATATGATCCCTACCTTTCTAATCTCTTCTGTGTTGGATAAAAGTTGGCCACTTTGACACTCCTCACATTGAGAGGTAGAATCTACTTTCCCTGCCCTTAAATTTGAGTACAGTGTGGCCAAGAGTATGATGGGGGTGACCCTATGCCAGTTCCAGGCTAAGTCTTTAAAAAGACAAGTAGCTCTGACTGGCAGTATGGTGTCTTGGAGTCCTGAACCCCCATGTAAGAAGTCCAATGCCCTGTGTTAGAAACTCAGACAGCATGGTAGCAACATGGCCATAGGTAGGCCTTCCAGTCACCAACCCCAATTGAGCTCCTGGGTAATAACATCAACTACAGCCATGTAAGTAAGACATCTTGTACTCTCAGCCCAATCAAGCCATCAGATGTGTCCATCTTCAACTGCTATTTGAGAGTAACCACATGGCAGACCACAAAGAAAAACCGCCCAACCAAGCCCAGTCAACTTATAGAACAATGATAGATAATAATAATAGTTTTAATCCACCTACATTATAGTTTGTTACACGGCCACAGCTAACTGCAACATGATTTCTTACTGTGTTCTCCCTTGTTCCCTCCACTCCAGCCACACAGACCTACTACTATTCCTCTAACATACCAGACACATTACTATCTCCAGGTCATCATACATACTTTCCCTCTACATAACATTCTTCTTCTCCAGATAGCCACATGGATTCATTCATTGTTCTGTTCAAACACCAAAGAGCGCTTCCCTGATTAATTTTTCTAAAATATTACACCATCACTCTGTCTCTTATCAAGCTTTATTTTTCTTTTAAGCATTGCCACCTAACATATTTTAGACTTGTTTATATTTGTCTCCTAACAAAATGAAAAATTTGCAAAAGCAATGATATTGCCAGCTTTCATTTGCAGCTCCTTCTCTATTGCTTGCAACAAGGCCTAGTATACCTTAAGTATTTAATATACACCCACTGGTTGAATGAATGAATGAATGAATGAATCAGATTCCACAACCCAAGCATTTTCCTCTGCATTACACTAGTATGGAAAAAAGAGAATGAAAGAAAGAAAGGAAAATATAGTGGGGGGAACTCTATAAATTATAGAAATTGTATGGTTTTTTTATTTGTACTACATTAAACAAAAGTGGATGGCAGAGACCACGGTATAAATAAGATTATACAAGCACCAGTTCAGCAGATCTTTCCTTCAACAGGGTTGGTTTTGGCTTTCCAGAAACTGTCCTAGTCATATCTCAATCCAAAAGATCTGAACTTAAGTGCTTCCTACTCTCTGTTCAAGTAATACGTTCTCATTTGAATCTATTTTTCATGTTACAAGCCTCTGCCCGCACCATTCAGTCAGGGTCAGTGTGAACCTTACCTAATTAAGAGTGGCATAATCAAAATAAATATTGTTTCATTTCCCCATGACATGATTAATTCCCAGAGGCATTCAAGGTTGGGCCTACTCTTGATGAATAACCAGAGAGCAAATCAAAAAATCACCAACCATTTGAGATGAAAAATAATTGTGGACTTCCCATAACCACTTTGCAGACAGAGAGAATGAGTAGTTAGGTGATTTACTCTCTAGCAATACATGGTTCTACACTATGAATTGTTTGAAATTTGTAAGAGAGAGATGATGCAAAGAAGAGAGTCAAAGACTCGTTAACCCTCTCCATGCAGAAGCCAGGACCTACCCCACCTCCCCTCCCACTTTCACTGCCGAGTTTCAATGTGTCCAATTATTATATACTACAGAAATATAAAGATTTGATGTCACTCATTCTTTAATAAAACCACTACATTTTATTCAGTTCAAAAGTTCCATATCTAGAAAGGCCAAGTCTATTGCTCAGTGATCTTGAAAAATTTAAGGGCTGTACATATTGAGGGCTGCTCTAAATGCTCAAAATTTCTCAATATGTCTAAGTTTCATTCTGTAGCTCTCTCTTAGAGAATCATAATACATACTAGCATATTAGAGGCTCTAAGAAGCTCCACTGTCCAGATAACTGTTAATGTTGTTTATTAAACAAATGTTTATTTTTAATTAGCCCAATGTTTCCCAATATTCTTTTTTTTACTACAGAACTTTTGTGCTGTATACCTATAAATCTCAGAAAGTATTCAATAGAAGTCCAATTTGATAAAAGCTGATCTAACCCATCTCCTCAAGTTCTGAAAAGAAACTAAATTTCTGGGTAAAGTGAAAACATACTCCTAAAAAAAAACATCCAGCTCTCCCACCTCCCAGCCTTTGTCACCACCACTCCTTAGTGACCTGTCAGTGTGCAAATAAGATAGGTCTGGGCTAGGTGATTTCACTGGGACCTACCTTAGCCCAACACTCTAATCCAGTGTGCTAATGAGCAGCTTAGGAGCCAATCCAAAGACATGAAACCAGGGAGGACTCAAAAGGAGGAAGAAAAAGGAAGATGGAGTGAGAAAAGTAAGTAGCTGATAAACATTTAATGAATGAGTAAGAAAATCATTGAGTGGACAAGTCAGTTGATGGATGGGTGTATAATAAAAGAGTGAGGTAGATAAGGAAATGAAAGAGTAAAAGAGCAGATAAAAAAAAAACAAAGTAAATGAGTAAGTACATAAATGAATGAGAAGACTGGCCCTTGCTTATGCCATGATTCAAGTAGCAATGGCTCCCTCCTAGCAAAGGGCACCATACCTTGTTATCACTCACAGGCAATGCATAAGAACATATGTCTTTCCACCTTTCTTTCTACAAATAAGGCATGAAGGAGTTTGAATTTTACTTTAATCTAATGCAGAAACAATAAAGGATGTAAGCATGAGAGAAACATGACCATCCTTAAGTTTTAGAAATACCACTTGCAGGGAAGAGTTTGTTTGGAGCTCCTTGTGTGACCCTCCCCAGTGGGGCCTGGGGTAAGTTATTACTTATTCTTTGATTCTCCTTTATCTTCCCAAAATAAGCCATTTAGAAGAGACCTTGTAAAGCAGTGACAATATTAGAATTATCTTAGCAGTATGGAATTTATTTCTGCTATACCATTGACTAATCTTCACCTACTCCTGGCTTTGAACCCTGGAAAAGGTGATAATATTGAAGACATCAACCACTTGACTTACTTTTATAGGTCTTCCAAATGGAAAGCAAGACAATATTAGAATGCTCTTAGGAAATGGGCACTGGGAGCATTAACAGACTAAAAGTGACTAACTAGAACCCCGGCCTGTCCTTAGTATGTGTTCAAGTAATATTGAAGTGAATATCGACAGTTTTTAAAGATCACTTTCATGACCTAAAAGGAAAATAACACTTAAGATAAAATGCAAAAAAAGTTATGCTCTCTAGTATATAATGTGAGCCGTGTTAGCAGCAGATTCAGGGTGTCTGGTACCCTGTATAATGCCCAGCACAGAACAGGTGCTCAACAAGTGATAGTGATTAATCCATGCTAAGTTCATAAAGGGAGTGGTTCATTCCTGTACTTAGTAAATATATACTAAATGACAACTATGTGCTAGCACGTGGGGGTCCGGCAGTGAATAAACAAAGTCCCTGCCTTCATAAAACTTCCATTTAACTCAGGTGTGACAAAATCCCAGCATCTCAGAGTCAGAGTTACCTTCCAGGTCCTACAGCTCAACCCTCTCATTGTTTAGGTGGAGAAATTCAGACCCAGAGAGGAGAAAGAAATTCCCCCACGGTTACCTGACAAGTTAGAAGCAAAGCTAGAATTTTAACTCAGTTTCCTGACCATACTCATTGCTCATCCACCCACACCAGCTTGCCTAGTTTAAGGTGGCTCCAGAATGTTGTATCTCATGATTTTAAATGCAAGTCATGATGCCATAAATCATTAAATTTCAGAGACATAAATAATACCACAGTCCTGACCCCACTTCAGCATCTAAACATACTTAACAATCTCAGGTTTTGGCCAATGTTTTTTACTTAATAGAGTAAATTAATTACTGTTATTTCAAGGAACGAAACTGAATTATCCAGACCTCAGGGACTACCAAGACTAGCAAAGACAGAAAGAAGACTGTCATTGTATATGCTTTCCAAATAAGTGACTAGAAAATAAGTGAAAAGGCATGGGTTTGAGAATAAAACTGAGTTCTGAATCTCAGTTCTGCCTTCTATTAGTTGTACACAGGAAACTCACACTCAGTGAGAAAACTCACACTCAACTTCCCCACTTGCAAAATAAATACTAGAACTTTTATGAGGGTCTATGAAATAATATATGTAAAATATAATAAGGTCTAAAAAAGCAGTCATTCCTTATGCCTCCCCACAACTCTTCTTTTGATGGCCAATTTCCTTCTTTTAAGATCTGTCAATGAACTAGAAAATGTTCAAACACTTAGTTTGGTGAAACATAAAAATGTAGTAACCTTAAAAAATCTGAGAAAAATGCCCCTAAACTCATGGTGTGCACAACAGGCCTGGAATTTGGACTCTTTCATTTGGTGGAGTTTTCATATTTTCAGCCTTTGGTCAGACTTAAATACCAGGGGGACTACCTTGCTTGATAGTTTGGCATTTTCCCTAGTCACAGTTGGAAACCAGAAGTACAGAAAAGAGTAAAATAGGAAAATAATGAAAAACAAAAGTCAATCAAAAACTTTTTTCCCTTTTTCTTTTCCCTTTAGTGAATTCTTTTTTAAAGCAGATCCATTTGACTTTCAGTCAAAGCTTAGGATCAAATTTTAGTTTGGGAAATTTTTTCCCCATTCTCTAATTTACTAGGGTTCTACCTACCCCTCACTGGCCACATTTTTGAAACCCAAGAATTCTTTTTGCAGGTAATGTCTTATCAAGACCAGCGAGTCCTGTGACTAATTCTCTGATTGTGTTCTCTGCAAAGACATGTTATATGCACATAGGCCTCACTGGAGCTGAGGGAAAACGAAGCTTTTTTGTTTGCTGCCAATGCCAAGTGTTTCAATATTGAGATCAACACAGTCTTGTGAGAGAGGCAGCCATCTGAATCCACACTGTAATGAGCATCAAGATATTGGAAGATCCCTCAATCAAACTGTGTATCCTAAGTTAGCGGAGCAGACCAGCCTCTCCCATCACCCTGTTATCCCCTCTCCCCACACCTGAAGGGAATCACATTTTCTTTTTGGCAGAATCAAAAGACAGGCAGAGATGTTAACATGGGAGCTAGACATGCATAAAAATCCCAGCACTACGTGCTCCAGAAGGTGAACTGACAAAACCCTGACAGGGATGCTCACTCACTGTGAAATTCATCAGAGGTTGACATTAACAAGGAAATATAATAAACCTAAATTCAGGTAAAGTAGAAAGAATACTAACAGCATCTGTGTGAAGGCTGGGAGGAAAATAAGTCTGCCAGTGGCTATGCTTTAACTCCCATGTACCTTGCAGGAGACTCCTCCACTCCTAGGCTTCACTGAGTTGACTCTGAAAAACCAAGAGCATTAGACTAGTTGGCCTTTAGGGGCCCTCCTAAATCAGACATCTCTATCTATGAGTGGACAAAACGATACCATATCCACAGTAGTACTCTTGAGAGGTAGGCTGCACCGACAAGTCAGATGATGCCAAAAGACCATCCATGTGGAGATCATAAGTGATAGTGGATGAGCCAAGAAGTGACGCTATACTCAACCAATTTTCACCAGGGCACGAAAGAACAGATGGCACTGGAGTCATTCAGAGCGCTGCCACTTCGGAATGCTTCATTCACTATGGAATGTGCTTTCCCTTCCTTGTTTGAAATAGTTATCAGAATGCCTAATTGAAGGATTTTTCTAAGCCCAGTCATGAGTAGATTTAAAATCTTAGAAGCTAACTTAAGGAGAAAAAACTTTTTTTTATTTAGAAACCCAACAAAATGCCCAACTAAGAGGGCAGGTGAAGCAACTCTAGAAGAAAGAAACACAGCACTGAGCACCTAATATGTGCCAGACACTAACATTCATAAATGGAAACCACAGGAGGTCAACATAGCCCCTAGCCCACACAGATAGGTACACAGTCCCTAAAGCAAAGGTCAGAGGCCACAAAGAATGAGAAGGAGGTCATATATCCTTCCTGAGGGTGGTAGAAGTGAAACTGCAGGGAAAGTGACACCCTAAGGTCACTTTGTGGACTTCTGGCTATGACAAAAGTTAGTGCTGCAAGGGGAGAGATGAAAGATAATGCTTTATTTTTACAAAGGATAAGATCTTTGAAAACCAAACCAATCCTCAGTCCCCTCGTCCCTAAGCTAGGAATACGAATACTCACTGCTACATAGGAATAGAACTTTTCCATTAAGTGAAGGTTTAGGAAGCACCTATCTGAAATACGGAGTAAGCTATTTGATGTGATACATATGTGGCACCATAATAAAATTCAAAAGAGAAAGAAGAACCGATATTGGGGCCCCATCTCCATGAGAACAGTGATCAACTATGAAATTACAGAGGCTTAATTAAGGTCATATATTTAAGCACCTGCCATCTTTCTTCAGGAGACCATAAAATGCCCCCTGTGTAAAACTTTCTCAATATGATTCCTAAGGCATTTTTAGAAGTAGAAAAGAAATAGAAAAGATATTGTAGTTTTTGTGAATAGGTTAAGCCTAGTCCAGCTTAAAGTTCAGATAAATGCCCCTCTCCACCTAGCCACCTCCAATGCATTTCAGTTTTAAACATCGTGATGAGGCTAAAACTCCCCCCAGGACTTATCAGCCTCCAAGATCATCAAACTCAGTGGCATCTATAAATACACTGAGTCTCACTGGCTGTGCTTTAACTCCTGTGCATTCACTGAGTGACCAACTGTATGTCAGGCCCCGAGCTGACCCCAAGTAGAGCATGGTATGCAAAACTTTGCTCCTTTGCTCTCCAACTTTGGGGACGTCAGACATGCAATCAAGGAAAATTCAATATGGAATATCATAGAACAATTCCATCTGAAGCAGTTAGAGGCAGATGGTTAGAGACAGGTGGCTTTTGGGTTAACAAACAGAGAGGGGGTAAAAACATGTCAGGCAAGAGAAATATCTTCAGCAAAGGCTCAGAGGGGTAAAGGAACATTGGAACTTATTCAGTTTCTTGCTTGAAAAAAACAATGAGTTATCTGGTGGCAGAAATTATGAAGGATGTGGCTAGAGATGTGGGAAAGTGCCAAGTCAAAAAAGGGCTCTCTGTGTGACAAGGCAAGGTGCCTGGGCTTTACCCAGCAGCCATGGGAGCCACTGAGAGCTTTCCGGCACGGCAGTGACATGGACAGTAAGAGTGCTCCTTTTGGGGCACTGTGAAGACAGACGGTCTGGAGAGAGACTGGCGACGAGGAAGCAAGTTAGGAGGAGTTTGATTGCTATTTCTGTGTAGAACAACTGAAAGGAACAATAGAGGATTAAGTCACGTGGCCTAACAAACTTGCACATGGGCCACTGAGGAGGCTATTTACCACCAGGTAAGTGGACACACATTGTAGAATCAGGACACAGTACTGAGTGAGAGGCAGGCAGCACAAAGATGGTCTTGGAGAAAGATCCAACAAAAACCCCAGCTCTGCAACTTAGTTGTATGACACTGGGCAACTTGGCCAACTTTGTGGAGTTCCAGTTTCCTCTGTGTAAGATGGTGAGCATAATGCCAACCTGGCCACTTTGTTGTGAGCAAGAGATACACGCAAGGTCCCTGGCAGAGCACTGAGCATGAGGTAGGTCCACCATAAGTAGCCACCATTATTATAGTGGGAAAGCCTTCTTTTGCCAAGAATGCTCTCAGAAAAGATCCATTCACCAAAGACAGAGGCTTCCTCTGCTGAGCACCAGTAACCAAAGCAAACAGAGTAATGGGGACAAACCCAGAGTTATTACCTATCCAAAAGGCTCAGGTGTCCCTTTGAAGGAAAGCAAAAACCAGCCTGAGTCTAACAAGCCCATACACACCAACCAGAGCTGCCTATTCTCAGCAGCCCTGGGCACATTCCCATGTAACCTGGTTTGACAAGCTGCACTGGCCCAGTGCCCAGCTTCCACTCAGAATTTACATGGCCCAGAGATTATCTGACAATTTTTTTCTCTCTGGGAGGGCAGTTATGGTGCAGAAAGGAGCCATCGATACATGTTTTAAGCACATATGCATCACCCTTTCATTTCCTATCTCATCTAGAAACCAAATTACTTCTAGATAACAACAGTACCGCCCTCATGACCCAAAGCTTAGCTTCCACAGACAGCAGAGCTAATTTACTGCCCAGGAACAGTGTTGGTTCTAGAATTAGGGCTCCTGGTTGCAGATATTCTGCTATTCCCAGCTCAGACAGGATTCAAATTCCTGCTCCAAACCATTTGCTTGGAAAGTGAAGGCACTCATTAAGACACCAACTGTCTCCCTTCCACCACTCTATGTTGCTCACAATATCCCACACCCATTGTTGCTTCTCAGCTGGTGGTCACCCCCCAGCCCTGGAAATGTCATTCTGCCTTCCCCCATGAGACTGAAAGGCTCTAGGCAAGGCACTAGTGAACTTTCCAAATCCTATAGGTCTTGTCCTGACAAACCTTCCACTCGCCTGGCCCCCAAGTTCATATCAGCTGACTCCTCTTCCTCTGTCCATCTCTAGATGTGGGCTTTCTAAAGCTTTTTTCCCAGTCCCCTTTTTTTTCCATAATCCTTCTCCTAGAAAATACCACAGCTTCCCACCCCAGTTCCAGATAGCTCCTAACCCCACAAGTATACAGAATCTTCTTCAATTCTAGCTCAACTCTCTCTCCTGAGTCTAAAACAGCAAAGCCAGCATCCTGAAGCCAGCAAAGCCAGAACCCCATACCTGCCTGTCCTACACTAGCCACAAACACAGCTGTCCAAATCCAAACTATCAACTTCGCCATCAAAACCTGATCATCTGCCTATGCTTGCTGCCTTGGTTAGTGGTACCACCATCCTCTCCCACCCAAGGTAGAAAGCTCAAGAATTCTGATCCTCCTTCTATTTTACTCACATTTCTAAGTTATGTGTGTCCCTTCCCTCTATTTTTTCTGCCCTAGTTCCTGGACCAAATTTTGCCTGAGCTTCTGCCATCACTTCACAACCAGTCTTCCTGTTTGCTTCTCTTGCCTTTTCAGAGTCTCCTCCTCATTGCTGTCTTTTAAAGAACAGAGAATAATACCTTTAGATCAAAACCCTCACTGCCCGCAAGCCATCTTCTTAGCATGGCACCCAACACTTCACAATGCAGTAAGGACATACATTGGGGTGTGTCTTGCCTGCCAGATCATAGATTCCTCAGTGGCTGAGTGTCGAACAGCCTGACCCATAGTAGGAGCTCTATACACACTTGAAGAACTGAATGAATCCCTAGGCTGCCAGCATGCACAGCTTATCCAGCCCTGCTCTCTGAAATCAAAATGTCCTTCTGTGATTATCTTAGGATTAAGAGCTTCTTCAGAGCAGTTATGTAAAATCCACCAAAGTAGTCCAAAATTTTTAGGAGTGATGAGTTTCTTACCTTAATTTCCATAGCATTAAGTTGCTTCTAGCTGTTTATTTATTCACATTAAGTGACTAGACTCCCCACTATGTATTGTGGAAAACAAAATAATTTAATCAGTTTTTAAAAAGCTTTAATTTAGCTTGTTTTATCAGTCAGGGTCCAACCAGAAAAACAAGAAATCCCTCTACTTATTACAGATGAAATTCAATAAAAATAATTCATTATTTAATAATCCAGCTGGTGGAGAAGGTGCGTTATTTAGGCAGATAATAGAAAGGTAACACAGGAAGCAGGAAGCTGCTACCACTGCCAGGCTGGAAGTACGAAGCAGGTCCAGGGGCCTGTCACCTAGTGGAAGCAGGAACCTTAGGAAAACAGGTTGAGGAGGAATCCCCTGGTGTTCCCTTCTATCCACCTTCCAATTTGTTGTCAGTACTTCCCACTGGCCAAATCCAGTCATAAGCCAACTGCCATGGGAGCCTAGGGAAGGCAGATTCAGAGTCAGCCTCCCTGTACTACAGAGCAGAGCAGGGGAAGGGCTGGACTAGATCTGATAGGAGACAAGCCAAAGATTGACACACCAGCCTCAGTGAATCTCCCTTTGGTACCCAATGTTAGGGCTGAACAAAGGTATACAGTTGTAAGGGTGTTACCAGGAAAAGGCTAAGTGGCTCTCTCTCCCCAAGATGTCCTGCAAGGCAGCATGGTCCCAATGTACACATGATATACCTGTATCTGCCTCCTGGCCTTGCAGCCTCTGAAACTTAATCTTCTCATTGTCCCAAAGGCAGTCATATTGGGGGAAGATAACTCACACTAACTGAGCTTATAGAAGCTTGAAGTATAAGCCTGAAAAACAATATGCTAATTTATTTTTTTTAAATCCCTGTAACATGGAGTAACATGGAGTGACAAAATCAGTTCAAATCTCTTGCTCACCCCAGTAGACAATTATTGATTTTAACACCATGGCAGTTACTTCCAAGCAATGTGAATACCCAGCTTCTGTCCCATAGGGGTTTAGTGGGTGAATTTACAGTAACATCATAGACAGATCTACATTAAAAAAAAAAAAAACTAAAATCCCCATTGAGCATAGACCCACAGTCAGTCTAGTTAATGTGACTTGAATGTTTAATAACACCAGGACCTGACAGATACAGATTTCAGTCTCTGCTGGAGAGATCTGGCAGGAAAATTATAAATAGTTTTTTGCTTGTCAGAGAACAGACTCCCTGGAAAAGGCCCATGTTCACCTCCCTGACTCGGTTTTCCTACGTCCCACACTGAACACCACCTCATCTGAAGGGCACATGCATGTAGTGCCATCCATCGACTTACAGCCAAATTCAACAGGCCTGAGAGCCACTCACGTGCACTAGGCAGGCTTCTGAACTGTTCTTGCTCTTTGAGAATTTTATAAAAGCCTCACTCTCTCTGAAATCCAAAGACACACAAATTTTATATCCCCTTTCAGGGGATTCCTTTGACTTCATTGCCTACAGTTCTTTCTCCAGAGCAGGATTCTTCAGCAATACTGGCATTTTGGATTAATAAGTCTGCTGTGGAGATCTGTTCCTTGCATTCTAGGATGTTTAGTAGCATCTCTAGCCTCTACATACTAGACACCAGTCACCCATCCTCCACCAGTTGTGACAACCCAAAGCATCTCCAGATGTTGTTAATGTTGTACCCCAGGAGACAAAATTGCTTAAGCTGAGAATCACTGCTGTAGAGAGATACTGGCTGCCTCTTTCCTTACTCCATGAGTAATGCATGGAGGGTCCAGGTCTAAGAATAGCTAGGTGCCCTGCACCTGCCCTGCCTAGACTTTAGGCTATCCATTTGGCAGATGAGTTAGCTTTAAAAAAGAATGTTAGCAAGTTTCCACATTCTGGCTTTACCAATGTATAAAATAAATGTCTATGTGTGGATCAGGGTTGGGAGGCAAAATGAAAACATAGTCAGGTGACAAATGAGGGTAAAGAATCCTGTTTTTTTGTTTGTTTGTTTGTTTGTTTGTTTGTTTGTTTCCATCATGGGGAAAGAAGAAAACCACTACATTGGTGTATATAATACAACAGGACATTAAGTGACCGCATCCGTTAGCCACCTAGCTGTAGTCCACCCAAAGATGCTTGTACTCCTTAGCCATCTGGAAGAGCTCCACATGTTTCAGGTATAGCTGGCATTACTGTCCATCTCTCCTAAAGGGTTAGAGACCTACAGACCAGGCCAGTTCTCAAGGTCAACTGTAGGCCTTAAAAGATGGCAAAGAAGTCATCATCCCTCCACATCCGCAACACATACCTATGTACATGAAATCAATCACTATGCTGTACAAATAAAACTAATATATTATTGTATGCCAACTACAATCGAAAAAAAACTCATTGAATTGTACACTGTAAATATGAGTGACTAATTGTCTATTATATTTCAATAAAGCTGTAAAAAAATCACTTAACCCTCACAATATGCTAGAATAGTAGGTACTATTGTCCCTGCTTTAAAGAGAAAAGAACTGAGCCTCAAAGAGGTTTAGCAGGTTGCTTAGAGTCACACAACCAGTGAGCGATGGATTGGAATTAAAAGCCAGATCCTCTGAGACTAAGACCAGTATTCTTTTCCTGTCACTGTTATTATGTGCCTGGTTCAGCTGCAAATTTTAGTTAAGATTATTTAAACATGAAGAAGTAGCCTCTGTGATATGTATGAAAATCAAGGTAAAAGGTTCAACTTCAATAGGGAAATGCATCAAAACAGATATTTGACATCAAACCAACATGTTTTGAAAAATACATAAACCTATTTATAGTAGTATTTGGTTATCTTCAAATCCCCAGAGTCTTCCCAATATACACGCAGCTACACGCAGAGCTGAGGGTAAGGCAGAGGCCCAAGAATTCAAACTTGGAGGGCTTTCCTCATCTCATCAGCAACTACAAGTCACTGGCTCTGAGCAGAAAAACATTCATTAGCCTTTAGTTACCAATTCAAACCAGGGACCTCCTCATTCTGCCCACACAACTCCAGGAGAAGTCTGGGACAGGGATGGAGAGACCCGACCAATAGGGCTGGTCCAAAACACAAATAATGTATTTCCTCTCAAATATGAAAACAACACTTGAAGCCAGGGTGTAATAATAGGTTTCCCCAGTATGGTTGCTTTCACAGAGCATTCTGAATGTCCCTTGATTATACTTCTAAGAATATCAAGTCTGAATTTCTTCCTTCCTTTCCTTCTTCTCGTGCCATCCCTTCCTTCCTCCTTTCCTCTCCCCATAGTCATGTCTTGACCTCCTCCTTTGCACCAGTCCCTATGCTGGGACCTAGGGATACTGGATGAATAAAACCTAGACCTTGTCTCACCTTAGAACCTAGTGGAGGAGACTAGCAAATAACAGTCTCAAGGGAGTATGACAAGCACTGGAACAGAATTGTGCTATTGCCCCCTCAAAAAGATAGAAATATTCAAAGTAGTATGGGGAAATCATTCATTCAGTTGAAACATTGGAATTCAGGGTCAAAAGAGGCATCTCTAAAGGTATGACATTTGTATACAGCACTAAAAATCTGGGCCTCAAAACTTGTTAGAAAAGCATGCCCTGGGTGGGATCATGTAATCTAGAGTATGAAATTTTAATAAATAGAGATGGGAACAAAGTTGTTTTCTTTTTCCCTTAGAAAACAGCATGGGGACTATGGTTAACAGGTACTGCTTTTCTTATTCTTCATTAAATTTATTACAATTTTGTTGTGTTTTGGCTTTCAAATTGCTTTTGCGTACGTTATCTTAATTTTGCTTTACAACATCCCTATAAAGTAGATATTATTACCACCATGGTAATGGTGAAAAGAAATGGAGGCTTGGAGAGGTAAGGGGTTCTCCTGAGGGCTCACAGCTAGCCAAGAGAAGAATGGGCCTCTCAGATCCACCTCTGTCTGCCTACGAAGCCCACATCCCTCCCTCTAGACTGCAACACCTCCATGCGTGCCATGAGTCCTGGGAAACGAGTAATGTCATTCAACTGCAGTCTCCCAGGCATCGCACATCAAGTGGAAGGTGTGTTCAAGAGGCTCAGGGGCTCTGAGAAGAGAGTAAAGTGGGTTTTAATGGAAAAGATTGTTCTACTTATAGCGGCTCAAAAAAAAAAAGTGATTCACTCTTCAGGCCTGACATGTTTTGAGAGACAGACATGCCTGCAAATTTGGCCAGACTCATGGGTGCCAGATGATAATTGACAAAGACCCTAGGGCTTGGTGATCAAGCCAGGACTTCCTCATGTTCCTCACTGGGCTCTCCAGGGGCCAAGCACAGTGCATAATTAAGTCAGATAGTTGCAGAGGGGAAGAGATGGGTCATTTTCTCTATGGAGAGGTTTTCTTGGCAAGATACAGACTGACACACTTCAGGCAGCAGGAAGATCATTTCCATAAAAGTCAGTGGGGAGGAGGGAAATCACAGTTACTGAAAGACAAACAAAACCCAAATACCATAAACAGAGTATGGAGTTCCCAACCAGAGGCACAATTATCTCTTACCTCAAACTTGGAAAGGGCTCAAGCAAGCATTATAAGAGATTTTCTCATGCACATGAGTAATTGTCCCACTCATTAAAATGTTATAGATGAGCCTCACTTGGAAAGCAGCAAATGCAGGACCTGAAGGAGGCTTAAAGGGGGTCCAAGGAAGTCCTAGTAGAGAGCGTTGAGGCAATCTTCTAGGAGGCAAAATGTGGGCCCCAGTGAGAAAAAAGATTCAAGAAAGAAAAGGTATCACCCATAATGAAGACTACTATCACACATACACAAATGCCTGCCATTTAATGAAAACACAAATCCCTAAATATATGAGATTATATATGTCCAGAACAATGAGGAAAAATGCTTTTTTCAGTCCCACTTATAATTTAACCACTTGGGACTCTTCCTCCTTGGACCAAAGTCAGTACCAGTTAAAGAGAAAAAAATGATGGGATTGATAACAATGTAATTTAAGAAAGGTGTGATTCACATAGGATTTAAAGGCATGATGGATAACCACACTGATATCCTTAACAGGTACTGCTTTTCTTATTCTTCATTAAATTTATTACAATTTTCTTGTGTTTTGGTTTTCAAATTGCTTTTGCGTGCACCATTTTGGGGTATCATATTCCCATCACAGACATTTTCATGGTATTTCGAGGCTGCTGAACCACCCAAGAGGAATACAAATATGAATTTCAAGCCTTAGAAGTTCTAATCCAGTACCTCAAGAGAGCCAACTATGGAATTTGAAATAATCTGATTTGAATTTTTAACTCTGTATATCATCCTGAGAGCATTGTGACTTGCTTGGTAATGAGAATATTCACCAAGATAGAGAAATAGTCATATGGAAACAAAAATAAATGTGTTTGATGTAAGACCTGCTGAATCTGAGGCACCCACTGGACATTTCTAGGCTGGAGGGATCCTACAGGCAAATGAGTACCGACATTTCTAAGAGCAGAAACAGAAAGAACACACTCAAAAATCGAAGATGATGTTTACTTTTCTCTGCTTTCATACAAAAATGTTTCACTCAGTTCCTGCTTCCTTGTTGTTATTTATGCACTTGTTACCAGATGTGGTAACTGTACTCCTCTGTACTGCAGCACAGAGACTTTTGTGTTAGGGCAAGCATCCTCCCTGGAAATTTTTAGTCATGTGACATATTCAGACAATCTTTAAAGGGTTGAACAAGGTAAATGTTATAAGAAGATAACAGGTCTCCATGGGATTTGATGGGAGAAGGGACACCAACCAGTCACTTTGTGTGAAGGACTGATAACCCTGACCAATAGTGATGACTCACCTGAATGTATACCAAGTACACTATGATAATCCTTAAAAATGATAGTACCCCCTCTTCTGATTATAAAGTAATGGTTCTTCTAATTAAAAAATAATATATATCCATTGTAGTATGTTTTTAGAACAAGAAAACAAAATTCACCTTCAATTGTACCAGAGATAACTACTTTTAATAATTGGCTGGATTTTCTCCCTGTTGATTTATACTCATATATGTATTTTGGTATAGATGATCCCATTCTGTACATACTACTTTATGCTATTTCTTCTTTTTAGCATTATATATTATTCCATGGCATTAAATATTTTAGTAACATGATTTTGATTGGCTAAATAATACCTTATGATATAAATATATCATATATAACTAATTTTACCAATCCTCCATCAATGGAAATTTGGATTGTTTCCAGTTTTTGTTAGTATAAGTAACAAAACTAAAAAAAAAAAATACTTCTGTCTGGTTGTGCCCTGTATTAGTCAAATCTAGATAGAATGGCAGACACAAAAGGAGTTTCATGGAAAGAATACTTACAATGGTATTGGTGGGTTTAAGGGAAACCTACAAAGATGGTGAGGCAAAAAGCGATGGAGTTAGGGAGGCCACAACTAACCAGTTCTGGAGAAGGGCTACCAGGACACAGTGAGGGCTGCAGCAGGAGAGGCCACCTAATCAGGGGCATGGTCTTGGGTGAAGACAACAGCCACTCCTAAAACATGGCCCAGTAGGAAGAGAGCCACAGGAAAAAAACACCTAACCTCCCTTGCCACCTGCTCTCTGACTGCTCTGGCTTCCCAACAACAGAACACAGCCAGCAGACAGAGGGCAAAGGAACTGGGTAGATACGGTCCATCGAGTGCAGCCTCCCTGGGCACAGAGCAGGCTGGAGGAGGCGCTGGATATATCCAGAGACAAACAGAGAATATTCAGCTCAATACCTTGGCTTATGCCTTTTCTAAGCTAGATCCATGAATGCTATGAAGCCTTAAAATATATACTGTGTAGCCAATGCTCCTGAGTTTCACTGAGTTCCAGATGGGTGTGAAGTAGCCCAGCTTGTCTAAGTCTGCTCATGCCAAGTCTAGAAATGAGTTAACCTCTAGTCCAAGCCTTAGTCTGCTGCAGCCACTGAGAAGCCTTCTGCTACTTGGTCACTGATCCAGTGTTGATCAGAGCAGTATATTAGCACATTCACTAAGTTCAGGAATTAGACTTGCTACCTAAGCCAATAATACAATATAGGATGCTCCCTATCACAATTATTACATAATTACTAAGCCTATCTAACTGAGCTTCTTCCCTGGGTCCCAATTTTTAGTTCACATTCATTGTTATAGAGTAGAGCCCTGCTCTTAACACTAGCCAGTGGTTTGTGGCCTTGATTCCCTCCCTAATCTTGGCCAGCATTATCTTCCTAGAGGCTGGCCACTACTTCCTTTCAAGGCAATTGACTAACTTCCTGCCCCAAAGTCAACAGACTACCTATAAACAAGCTATGCCCTTGAAATCACTGCTTGCTAGATATACTTGCTGTTAAGCCCTGGCTGCCAAGTCTAGCCCAGAGAAAAGCACGTTTAAGTCATTTTGAGGCACAGTGTTTTCCGTCAGTCCTACAGTCTGGTTATGATTCTCACTATAGCTCAGTGCAACCTAAATCTTCTACCCACTGAGGTTCCATTATGTCTTGAAGTCAATTGTGCAATAACTGGTTAAGGATTAGGGTTTATTAACTGTGAGAAAAGGCAATAAAAATCCAGGTAATCTGACTGCTGTCTTTTGGTAATGACATCACCTCTCTTCTATGGCCTCTGACCCTCAGATCTAACATATAGGGTTTTAATGTTCTGCTTTGGACCTGGCAAGTAATTTAGAAAATTGTCTTTTCTAATACAGAGAAATAGCTCATTTTTCTGTCTGATCTATAGCAATGAACTCTTTTCCTGGGTCTTTGGCCATGAAATATGCCTCCTGTATAAAGGAAGATTTGCCTTTTTGGGGTCTACATTCTGATTGTCTTTGAAGTCAGCAACATCAGAAGTTAATTCTAAGCAGGTCTTCTAGGTCCTGTGCATGCTTTGGTGCTTTATAATTGCATTAAAGGTTAATTTAAGCTCTTGCAGACCAATAGACATTGTCCTGTGTGCCTCTATTTCGTTTATTTCCAACAGTACAAGCTCAAGTCCTGTCTTTGTTTTGTCAGGTGGGTCCCATTAAAAACTTGTATTAAACTTTGCCTCTTTTGAAGTCCCAGACCTCATCCATCTGTTTTGTTTTTTAATGACTTTGTTTAGAATTTTTTTTCAAAGTTAATGGAAATATTCAAGGGATGAAGAGTCTGGTTAATTGATCTTTCAGTTAACTGAAGGTTATTGTCAACCAATATTTTGAGATTTTTTGTTTCATTTCATCTCACTTCAAACCTTTCTGTTTGTTTCAGGTGCCCATCCTCCATTGAGCAAATTTCCTCCTTTCTTAAATCCTATTTTAGTCCTTTTTGCTTCCAAACTTGGGATGGGAGGCCCAGAAATTATAAGAACTCCAGAGAGAATATATCCCCACATCTATGAGGCAAACCTGATCATCATGGGCCACATACAAGCATCGAATCTAAAAGTGTAAGAGTAAGATTGTAAAGACACAGCAAGAGCATAAGGCTAAAGAAGCACTGGATAACAGAGAAAGGGGACTGGAAATGAGCAGAAGATTTCAGATTATTGCTCCCAACACTGATAGATGTTTGACCATCCTCATCAGAATGTCCCTCAAATCTTAAATTACACCAAAAAATAAAATAACAACAACAAAACTCATGTTTGCTGAACATATGGAGAGATATTCCTTTTCTTGCAAATTTTAAGCAATGCCCTTTACCACTGTATATACTTTACAAAATGTCAATATCATCATTGCTGTTTAAATATAAATTTTAAACTACCCACAAAGAAAGTGTTTCTGCTTTGTGTCATATACATATATTTATACACCAGAAGTCAACTTAGGGTCTAGTTCCTTTCTTTTCTCTTATTGTCTAATGTAAGCTCATTACTTGGAGTCTTCAAGTCTTGCATATTAAAAGAAGTAATGATTAAGAACAAGATGATTTGTCCCTTGGCTTCCTTCGCATGCTTGAGCTTCGCGTTTCATAACCAGGATTAAGACAATAGGACACAACATTCCTAAACAGATGAGGTAGGTGACCTAGAACTAGTTCCAGCATCTGGAAGCTGGGTAGCATGAACAGTTATGCCCACTTCATGAAAATATTTTACCAAGTACAATGGGACCTCTAAATCAATACTAAACATGAACAAAAGTAAATCCTGCCCCAGATTTGGAATGAAGTAATTTAGAAATAACAATTGCAAGGTCATATTGTCTAGAGGATGCTTAAAATATTGTGGAGCAACTGTCAAGGTGTGGCACAAATGGGAAATGCATATATGGTTCCAACCCCAGAGAGAGAGAGAGCAATTTCCAACTAAAGGAATTTTAAAACCTACATGTGATCAGAATATGGAAAGAAGCCAGCCACCAAAGGAAAAAAAAAGTTGACGGCAGAAAGACACAAGCAAACATCATGAGGACATTTAAGGCTAACAAGATAAAATGACTAAAAATCCAAACGATCAAGACCAGAATAGGTGATGACCATGTGAAACATGGTGGAAGAATATCCAGATAAAACCAGAATGACCTCCTAAGCAATTTCAAAACAGAAGAATCAAATGCATATTGGAATTTCTGGGTCCTCTGAAGTACATTGGTTATATACTGTCCTTATTTCAGAATGGAAGTGAAGTCATTGTCACCAATTCTTTTTGTCTTCTTCATAAAGCATCCCTTTGCTATAATCATCAAGATTCTGGTGCTCAGAAGAGAATAAAACCAGATAAAAAAACACTCATTATACAACACCCTCTTAAGAAGACTCATTTTTAAATAACTCAAATGATTCTGTTTCAAGATGGATAATCAAGGGGGATAAACATCTCTTCTTTCAGATGCTATGAAAGTTAGGTCACATTCTCTCCTCTGTTCTTCCAAGATTGCTAGTAAATGTAACCAGATGATCTTGTTCTTGGCAAATAATTGTACCCCATATGCACTTATCTACCAACTTCAGTACAAATATGGTCACATTTTTTTGTCCCAAATTAATTGCTTGAGTCCATGTGTACTGGTTAATACTAGTTTCAGCACCCACGAACATAGGGAACCTGTACCTTTCATTCTCTTTCTTTCCCATAGATCAACTCCAAGGGGGTGGGCAGTCTTTTCATTGAAACACTCAAAAATACAGAGGATCATATTATATTCTCTTTTTCTAGCCACCCTTGTGAGGAAGGCTATCTCTTTCTAACCAATATTTCCCTAGTAATTCCAACATTAACCCTTCTAGAGGAACTCCTTGCAATGACTCAATAGAGGCAAAAACATACACTTAATCCCTTGAAAAACTCCTTTACATACAATTCTGATTATACTGCTTAGCTTAAAAAGCTTCAGCGTCTCCCAGTTATCTACAAAATAAAGTTTAAGATCTTTAGCTTGAACTACAAATCCTTTTTCCAGTCTAGTCCCTGCCTATCTTTCCAATGAAATATTCTGCCACTCAGCCATGATAAATCATCGGTTCAGCCACACTGAACTTTCTGCAGGTTCTCAGAGAAGGAGATGCTTTCTCATGCCTTTGTTTTTTTTCTCTTTGGTGTTCCTTCTTAATAAAATTCCTCACTACCAGCCTTGCCACAACTACTACCAACTCTGGCTTCTTCTCTATCTGGAATATATCTACTTATCCTTCAAGGCTGAGCTCAATATCAGCTTAGGAAGTCTTTCCTGGTCACTGGAGGCAGAGTCAGTGGCTGCATGGGTTATTATAGAAATCAACATCATATTTGTTCCACCTGTTGTAAGTACTATGATGTTTTTAATCTTGTGCAACTGGAGCCTAGCAGAATGTCTGATGTAAAAGTATGTCCCATTAGAGAAGTAAAATAATTATTACAGAAACTGTAATAAATAGAAAAAAAAAGTGAAGGAAGTGGGCCTGAAGAAGACTGCAGGAAGATATAATAGCTCTTAATAATACTAACAATAACCCCAGCTAGGTAACTACTTGGGTATCTTGTATGTATGTGTTAGGCATACTATTATATCTCAGTTGATTCTCCACAAAGCCCCAGTGAAAGAGATATGTTTATCATCCTCATCTCTATCTCAAAGAGGTAAACTACTCAGCATCACAGAGCTTATCGGTGGCAAGGTCAGCATTCAAAATTGGACCACCTACTACACAAATCTAGTTTATTCACACTGCAGCACCCTGGCTCACATCTGACTTTAGGATCACTGGTGTTGGCCTCTTTCTTCAGCTTTGTAACTGGCTAGCTATGTGGTCTTAGATAAATCATTATTCTTCTTTCTAGATCTCTTGACCACTCCTGTCCTAAAACCCTCTCTTATCTTATCTACCCAATCCACTACAAGTTTTACTTCTTCCACCTCCTAAATTTGTCTTAAATCCTCCTCTCCATCTCCACTAGCAAAACCCTAATCCAAGCCACCATCATCTCTCCCCTGACCTTGTACAGTAAGTTCTTAACTCATCACTGTTGTCCTCAAACCCACTCAGACTGGCCTCCAAAGCAAGATTTGCACTACATACAACCAGACTGAGCCTTAAAAACACAAGCTTATCATGGCTCACCATTTATTCTTGGGGTAAAAACCAAATCCTTAATATGGCACACAAGGCCTCTGCCTCCCACCTCTCTCCCCACTACTTCCTGGGCTCTAGCCTTTCAGTTTCTTAAACTCCCTCCTTCCTCATTGTCTTTGCAACTGCCTTTCCTCATCAACTTCCCTCAACAGCTCATCAACTCTTCCTCATCCTTTTGACCATCTCATCACTTTGCTGGGGATGCTTTCCCTGACCCCTAGACCAGACAGACCCCCATTAGACATCCTCACTCTTTTTTCTCCATAGCATTTATCAGTACTTGATAATAACATATTCTGGGATAATTTAACCGGTATGTTTGTCTTCCTCACAGGCTATAACCTCTAGGACAAGAGTATCCAGGTCCACTTTTGCCCCTCTGTCCAACACATGGTATGGAGTTTGGCAAAGAATAAGCATATCAGAAATATGTGCTAAATGAATGCTGAAAGAATGAACATCAGTTTCATTCAACCATGTGATCTCTAAAGTCCCTTTAGCCTGGACAGCCAACTCCTTAGGGTGCTAAATCACATTCCCTGTTGCTATGAAAGTTCTAACCAGACTAAAAAGAAAGTAGATTTTAGATGAGGAGAAGGAAGTGCTTTCTAAGAAGAGGGATGGCCCAGCAACGGAAGTGGTTTCCCTACAGAGTAACGCAACTAATCAATCAGCAGTTACTTGACTCTTGGCCAGGGGTGCTGTAGTAATAATCCCTGTGTCCTGTGAGAATGAGAATAAACAAACTCAACATCCCTCTCAACTCAGAATCTGTGATTCAGTACCTGTGTGAAATAACCAGACTCAACTCTAAATCCCAACCAGGTGATTAAATAGTAATATATATTATGCAAGATCCACATACATTAAAATAAAATTTTAATGCCTAAGATGAATTGACACACTATGTTTTAATACATGTTGATCCACCTTGAGTACTTGGTAAAAATACAAATTCTCAGACTCCCAGTCTTGAGACTCTAATCTCAAATAAATCTGGCTATTTTCAACAAGAGACCCCAGGACATTCAGGTGAGTTTAGAAAACTCTTGTATAATGAAAAGAGCCATGGACTTGGGTTAGAAAACCTAGGTTCCACCTATAGTCAATGGCTAATTAGCTCTAGGACCCTGGTGAGTTATGTGATCTTTCCATGTCCCGTGACTCTGACACCATCTTGGAAAGAGAAACAGTACTTGTAAGTGGCCTAATGTGAGGTTACACAAAAGCTGATTCTTAATGATCTGATGTGCTACATTCATCCAAATCTCACTACCTCTGCAAAGGATTCTCAAGTTTTTGTCTCAAAAGCTTACAATAAATATGTTTAATGTTTGGCCTTCCTTCAGGGAATGGAGGCATATTTCACTTCCCTCAAAAATGATGAGAATGTTGGCAAAGATAAACTCAGCCACCTCAGTGACCAACTGTTAAAACAAGGTTTTGGGATTTCAAAAGCTTCTTCCCACAAATGAGCCTCTTAGAACAGATGTGGGATTACAAATGACATCTATCTAAGGTAAAAACCTGCCTTCATTTTCCCTTCCTGTCACTCTCATTTTGCTCAAGATTCTATCACCTTTGGAACACGCATTTAAGAAGCATTATTAAAGTAGGAATGCAAGAACCTATCCAAATCATTTTTTTTTTCTGCTTCTAGCCTGGAAATTTGTAGATTTGATACAGTTTGAGATGTGGGAAAGGAATTGGAAGTGGATATTTTTCTTGAAAAGCCTAGGCACTAGAATTCAAATCTATTAGTCAAATGCCCACAGTTTCAGCTAAGTTTCATTTGCTCTCTCAAGCCTTCATTAATGTCCAGACATTTAGCTGGTTTGCAGTTGGAGAACAAAATTTGACATAGTTCACACCCTCAGGGAGCTTATACTCTAGCACAGCCTCATTGAATGGAACTTTGTGCAGTAACACGAATATTTTCTCACACACCATCCAACATGGTAGCCACTAGCCACATGTGGCTACTGAACATTTGAGATAGGGCTAAGGAGTGGAATCTTTCATATTATTTCATTTTAATTAATTTAAAGTTAAATAGCCACATGTGGCTAGTGGCTAATATACAGCACAGCTCTAGAATACAAGACAGATATTAAAAGAAGAAAAATAAGGAGAAAAAGGAGGAAAGAGGGAGAGAAGGAAGAGAAAAAATAGAGTACGGTCAGTGTGATTATAAATGTATACATAATCAGCTATCAGTTACATAGATTATATAATGACTAACGTCACAGAAATGTTTGAGGGTAAGGGTGAAAATATTTAGGAAAAGATGGAGAATAAAGATGAAGGTTTCATCTGAAGATGAGGGTGTTCACCAGATGGAAAATGTAGAAAAGGAGCCTTCAGCAAGGCTAACAATATCATAGAAACTTGAATGCACATAGCAGGTTTTAAGATAATGGTTTCGTTTTCTGAAAGCTCTGGATACTTGGGAAGGAGGTAGAGTGAGGAGGGAGGACTAATAACGACACAGGACTGAGGCTGGGACCAAATCATAAATGAGCCTGACATATGGTTCTGAGGGGTTTGGGCTTTTGTCCATAGGCAAACATTTCTCTTGGGTACACTCTAAGGTTTCCAGTGGTGGTTCTTGTGCTTGTTGCTTGTTTGTTTTCCTAGAGATAGGAATGAGAGCTCGTGTTTTTATTATCTTTAACTTCCTGCTCCAGCTTCATGCTTGTATTTTCTAGTTACATGACATTCTTGGTTTCTATATTCACACTGCCCCAGAGAAACATAAATAGCAAAGTTGTTCAATTCAGCTACAGTCTTTCTTTACTTCAGCCTAACTTTTCCAGGCAACAGGTGAACCTTGTTTTCTGGTAGGCACTATCATGCTTGCAGACTTGCCAAGGGCCATCAAGAAGGTTCCAGCTACTCAAAACTAAAGAAGTGTTCCAGTTCTTTGCAAAGCATAGAATACAAGGAAGTCTATACACGGCATAGTCAAAAACAGTACAACTCTGAAATGACCTAGGAATGTGATGGATAGAGACAATGGTCTGTGATCCACTGAAGCACCAAAGTTTCTCAGAAAGACTTGATAATCACGGTTAGCGTTGAGTCTCTTCCTTTTAGGTCAGCACTGGAATGTTGTTATTTATTAATGTCAAAAATTCATATTTAGCATCCACTCTGTGCCAAGGCAGTGCACTAAGCATTTTGCCTACATTACCCCATTTTGTCCTCACATACTCTATGACAGTAGGCATTCTTACCCCTAGTTCACATGTAGGTAAAGTGAAGCTCAGAAACACAGCATAGCATGTTACTTGCCCAGAGTCACACAGCTAGTAACTGACAATGCCAGGTTCAAACCCAGAGTAAGCTACTGAGAAAGGCGTTGCTCAAAGACACTGGTGTGGCAATTAAAACAGAAGGCATTCCCAACTCCTCCACTTACCCTGCCTAGTGATCTCGGGTAAATCCCTGGATACGTCAGTCTGTTACTTCACCTGTAGCATGGGGATAATTAGACCTTCACTGCAATTCTGAAAGGTATGGGAAAAGCTTTGAAAATTTACATTTGAGCAAGAGGTATTTAGAAGTCACTCAATCATCAAACCAATACCAAGAACCTATAATTTACAGAGCCTTTAGTTAGAAGCTAAGGATATAAAAGGAATATTAAGACCTCAAGAAACTTTGCACTTAATAGTTAAAATCACAATCTTTATCACATGCCACTCACTCAGACAGGAATAATCCTTACTCACAAATAATTCTGTAAGGTGGTAGGGGGTACTCATCTGGGTTGCCTACTCTAGGCACAAGGATCTTAAGGTTTTAGGCAGAGGAACATCCCACATACAGGGACTGTGTGCCTGTCTTGAGCGCCCTCCATCTAACCTCCTTGCTGAGTTACATTACACTCTCCATCTTTTTTAAAACATGTGGACACTCAAAGCACCCAGAACTCCCCAGGTTACTCCACCATGTTGTGGACTTATCAAGAATCACCTGGGTTTGAATCTAAATGTGCTTATACTGACTGTACTTACTAGTAAAATCACTATTTATATATTTTTGGAATCAAAATATGAATGCAATGAGTTGCATCTATGAAAAATCAGTTGAATACTTTGAAAAGACTCAATAAAGATGAATTACTAAGTAAATGTTTTGGAAAGAGATGTGGGTGAGATGACTATCAATAATTGGGGGGAGGGGTCATAAAAGTCCAGGATTCTATGTTCAACTTGCTTCACAAATGTTTTTACATTCTTATTCCATGTTAAAGAAAGCAGAACTGGACTGTGCATCATGACTGTGGTTTATGAAAGAAGAATGACTATAGTCACTGAGCCATCCTCAAAGAAAAGCTTTGGCCTAACATCAAAAGATTGGTAGAGGCATGTACATAAACATTAAAATAAAATGTTTATGGTTTGCATGTATCATTTTATCCCAACTTTAGCCAACTTTTCAAAAGAGCCATCTAACTACTGATCCCAGTCATATCTTATAAGAGGACTTCTACTGTATTAGAAGAGCAGAGTTATTCTGTTGTTTGTTTGTTTGTTTGTTGTTTAGATTATAATTTTATGAAGATGGCAAGGTATTTGTTGAACATGGCCAAGCCCATGCTCTGAAATGAGCTAAATTTGGTTACTCTGTCTTTTATGGGACAGGTAATAGGTTCTGATCTCAATCCTTAAGTCTTTGCATGGAGCCTGGAGAAGACCCCACCCAGACTGGCAGTGGGGACGTCTCTATGCCCTGCAGGTCCAGATGCTCTTTCTTGTGTCTGACATTGATAACCTCTCTCCCACCATTTGACCTGGTTGGATAAGTACTTGATGATGGTGGTGGTGGTGGTGGTGGTGGTTGTTATTTTAATCTCTAAGACTCTCAGTTTTGTCTTACTCTTTGTTTGTATTCTTCATAAAATGACTGACTCTTTACAATTGATTTCTGTGGCGGCAGCACTTGCCTCTAACATGCTGTAAAAAAATTCTGGCAGCATGTTTCACTCCAAAGTGGCCCCTAATGAGCAATTGACTGTTTCTACTTAGCAAATATTAAACTATTCCACAGATTTTCATATCCACATATATCAGAACTACTTATTGGTCACCTACTGAGTTATAAAAAGTCACTAAAACTGGGCATTAAAATATATTAAAATTAGCACATTGCTAACATGTAGTAAACTCTTTAATTCCATGGTTACCAAAAGTCTAGCTATTTCTACAAAACGCTAAGTTCTTACTGTGTGCATACAAACTCAAATGGTTAGAATTCTAGATATGTTCATAAAGAATGCATTTTTTCCAGAGCTTTAGCATTGGGGTCTTAGTTGCCTCTGTTTGCATTTTACCTAATAGATCTACAGAACTACTGTTAGTTTTTATTTCTAATCTTTGGTTTCTGAGGAAACAAATAAACTGCTACCATTTTGGCTATTATCATGACATTTTTGCTATTGGCATGTGAAGTTTTTGAGCACCACTGCTCTGCATGTCACTCAGAATGCTTTGGTGAAGCTACAGCCATCTCTATAACCTGAGAATTCTATATTCACATTCTCTTTAGCAGCTGCATCTCTCTGCTTTGATCAGTGTTCTCTATGCTGTGGATGATGTGTGGGAGCTAAATCCCTTTGGGCTCAAAAAGTCCCCCTCTACTTTGAGTCTGAATTAAAAAAGACGTCCATTTACAGTTCCATTGTAGTTCCTGGGTGACATCACTAAACATCTCTCTAGCAGCTAATATACTTAATCATGCCATGCCCAATATCTCAGGGTCCCTATGTAAACAAAAATGGTAATACCCTGCAAATATTAGAATTGGCATTAATTTTACTATTCTCTTTCTGCAGATAAATTTTCTTATTTAGACAACACACTTAACAACAGTGTCCATGCCTATGGTCTCCCTTAACCTGGGTCTATCCTCACTGAGCCACCAGATTTGATCATTTAACCCTTCTGCTTCAAATAAAAAATAAATAAACTAATTAACTAAATAACCTATCTCACACGTCTACCAAATACAGATTAAAATGTTAACATTTTTAGTACAATACGCATATCATCCACAGTGTAAACCTAATCAAATTTTCTTACTTTATTTTCCCCCACTCACTTTTATATAGTCTTCATTTTAATAAAATTAAATTGCTCCTGGTACCTGATTTTAAGATATTCTGCCTTGCATTTGGTGATCTATCTGCCTGACAGCCTTTTCCCTTACTTTGTGTGGGTTCACATCCTACTAAATTGTCAAAGTTGGCCATAAGGCCACCTCTTATAAGTAACTTTCCCATATTACCCTATACAGGAATGGTCTCTCTCTGTCCAAGTCCCAGTGTACATTCCCTGGCTACTCCCTTAAACTCTGCATTTTCAGCCTTGGATCTTAGTTCATTGCATCTTCCCTTGGGACTGTAAGCTTCTTGATGACAGTATTTGTGTGGTGTTCACCTTCCTATCCTCCCACTCTCATTCTATCACTGGGCCTTATAAATTGCAAACAATCAGTAAATGAATAAAATATATGAATGAATGAATGAATCCAGCATATACATAACCAAATGGTTCTTTCCTCCTATAGTTTCATTTCTTGATCCTTATTCTTAGATTAACTGACCTTGCTAAGAGTACTCCAGGCAGGACTCAGCTGATTAGCAGGGAGTCTTTCTCTCTTGCTTTTGATGCAGAAAAGTACAGCCTATTGCAGAGCAGAAATAGAGTACAAAAATTATGCCAAGGAAATTCCTCCCACCCACCCACAAGTGCACAGAAAGCAAGACAAGATTTTACCCAGCTTCAGACCCTTATCTTCAGACAGATTGACCATATAATTTACATTTCAAATTTTTGAGAGGGAAAGAAAGGTTTATTAATGATTATTCTGGGACAACAGACATGACCCAGGACTGTGCCAAGCAAAAAGGGTCAAGGGGTCTCCCTAACCTTGGATACATTTTCATCATCTATAAAATGGGGATAAATAATACTAACCTTAGAGTTTCCCACAGGATGAAACATGACCATGAAAACAAAGCACCTAGTGAGCACAGAAACAGTCTGGCTCACAAATGGTATTTAATAAATCACAGCTCCTTCCCCTACTGTTTAATAAAAGGTCCATATCTTATGTATCACTTTTTATATTCATTGGCCATGTAATCTTCTCAACAAACCTTTGTAGTAACCAAGGGAGACATTATCATCTCCTTTTACTGAGAAGCTGACACTCTGAGTTATCAGATAAGGCTCCACTAGAGGTCACATGTGATGTGGCCAGGACTTAAACCCCGGCACATCTGTCTTCAGACTGAAACTCTAATGCAACACCCAGGGTTTATGAGCTTCACAGATGGGACTTTAAATGCGACTGGACACATTGTGACATGAGGCTGAAATCATGGGACCGTGCAGCAGAGGGCTTGAGACAGGGCACCTGCAAGTCCACTCTCTCCTCCGTCTCAAGGGAGACAGAGATTCCAGACTAGAAACACCAGTTTCATCAGCCTCATCTTTTCCAGGAGGAGACAATATCCTGGCTCTGTCATAATCAGCTTCACGCTCCATCTCAGAGGTGGCTGCATTTCAGCAGAAGGTGGGAAGTAAGCCGGAATTCACCAATGGTCTAGACTGATTAGGAGCCCAAGATTGATCAGGAAATGCTAACAATCTGGCAGGAGGCAGTTTTCTGGTAGGTTTAACAAACATGCAAAAACATCAGTTATGTGTACACATCTATAAACATCCTGGCTAAAGATCAACTGCCCGCTTCTGTTCCCATATAAGACAAAACAATTAGCAGAGCCAGGTGTTATCCCTTCTGTTCACACTTCATTTCCAAACGACAAATGGTAATTTGTCTAACTCATACATTATTCCTTTATCTTTATGTGAAAGTGTTAGCTGATCTTGACTCCTCTATGAGCAATGAAAATTTTATTAAAGTCCAACCCAATTTGTACATGAATATTTCCTACTTTATAGAGGATACAAAAGCCTTTCAACACGAGTATCATATGCCCCTCCTCCTCTCAATTTAAATGTAACAGCACTTGTGCTTTATAATTTTCTTCTCTCGCATGTCCTTCCTTGCCTCCAGAGCTAGCCTGTTGCTCCGTGGACTTTACTCTTCTACATCTTCTCCCAAAACTGTGTCCCATCAGTCATCCCCTCTAATACTTATCTATGAACTCCTTCATTCAACAGAGACCAGGCTTCTTCCCCTCAGCTTAAAACAAGCTCAAGTCTTGGAAATCCTTAAAAAACAAAATAACTCTTATTTTCCCATTCAAGTTCCCACCTTACCTCTCGGTTTTTCCCTTCACCAAACGTATTGAAAGTGTAATCTGAACCAGTTGTCTCTACTACCTAAATTCCCTTTCACCTCCAATCCATTACAATATGGCTACCTAAAGACTACACCAAACATCATTGTTTGAGGTCATCAAGAGCTTAACAATAGAAACCAATACCTTGCTGGTTGCATGAATAAACCTGTCAAACATGCTACCCTGGCTTTCAAGCCAGAAGCATGGGGTCATCCTCAGGACACTCTCATCCCCCACAGCATATCAATCATGAATCTTATATGAAAAGAGCCCTAGATAAAGAATAAAGAGTCTGGGTCCCAGGCTTGGTATTGCTACCAAGTTGTTTTATGACTTTATATTATCACTGTCATGTCCAGTCTCAGCATCCTCATCTGCAGGACTGAGGATTAATCTAAGAATGAGTGAGCTCAACTCTCCCAATGGGTACAATCTACATAAGTTATAGCCTTCCAGGCCCAATTTCTCTAAGTGCCAAAGGATTGTTTAAAGTTTACAGTCTCATTCCCTTCCAAACATTGTCTATCCCACCTCTCCTTACAATTGTTTTTCATTGTTGTTGACAAAGCTGAATCCATCCGTCATGTTCCCCATAGCCCTGGTTCTGGATGCTCTCAATTGGCAAAGATCTGAGGTTTCCATTTCATCAAAGCCTGTTTTCATTAACAATTCAATTATCATTGCATTGCTGAGCCCTTGTTCTGCTATGGACGAATGAAATCATAACACTGAGAAGTTTCCCAATGAGGATCCAAAAAAATGCAAAGGACTTGATATCCAGTAATGGAGGAGAAACTAAACAACTTTAGGAACTACATTTAATATAGACCTGGCACCAAGCTATAGCTGAGCCAAGGTCCAGGCTTGTACCTACGCATCTTCTTACCTAGCTGTAAGGTGGAGAGATGGCCAATAAGAGACCAGTTCCATTTAGATCAGCTCACGTTTATCATTTATTTAGACACTGGGCTTGGTTTCAGGTACTGTGATCAGGAAATACAAAACTGAAGACACAATCATTGTTACCAAAGCCCTCACCACCAAGGAACCAACAATTCATCTTTTCTTCTGGAAGATGGTCAGAGAAGCAAAGAAGACAGGGTTTTGGTCTCAAGCAGACCTGTTCTGAATTCTGATAACTCCATCCATTTAGTTAAGGGACTTGAAGTAAGTTATTTAGCCCCTCTGGGCCTCTTTTTTCCACCTGTAAAATGGGGATAATACCTTACAGACTTGCTAAGAGGGTTAGAGTTAACATTTAGAAAATTAAAAAAAAAAACAGCACATTGCTTGGCATAGGTTAGGGCTATAAAAATGATAGTGCTTAATAGTACTAGTGGGGAAGTGCATTTGATTTTCACTTGCTAGATGTGTGAAATTAAACAAATTACTTTGCCTCTCTGACTCTCAGCACCTTTATCTTAAAAAGGGGCTAACAGGATCTAGCTCACCGGAACTTGTGTGTATCTTATATACTGTTTATATTATATAATGCATATAAAACTATTCAATACATTATAAAATACTTAAACCCTATGAAATGTTATTATTAGTGACAAAAAGGAGCTAGAATATAAAAATTCCAATTTTCTCCTCTAATAAAAGTTAATTTTCATTTTTAAGAAGCTATTTATATGGCACTTAATATGTGCCAGTCACTACCCTAAGTAGTTTTGAATAGTAATCCCTCTGATCTTTGGACAATCTTTTCAGGGTAGATACTTTTATCATCCCCATTTTACGATGCGGAAATAGAGGCTTAAAGAAGCTAAATAACTCACTCATGTCACATGGATGATAGACACTCTTATGGACCATCCTTCACTAACTACTGAATTGTCTCTAAGACCTAAACTGTGCCTACAGTGACATGTTCAAATTTAGGGCTCATAGGCAAACTTCTCCTTAAAGACCAGCTAGCTATATGGCCTTGTTCTATGCCTCAGCTTCCTTCCCTATAAAGTTATGGAGAAACAATAAAGGTTCTATCTCTGGTACAGTGGTCTTTGAAGATTAAATAATACACATCAAAAACATTTCCAACAGAGTGTCATTATTTTAATGAAGCATTTCTCCTACATGATTTCCTGTTAATTGCTATTAATTTTTACAAACTACTTGGTGGGGATAGAGAGCATTTTGGCAAGTGCAATGATGTCCAACAAAAAGTGCAGACACAGGCAGGGGGCTTAAGTTCCTTTAATGTCAATAAAAGGCACAACGGTATAGCTCTATGAAAGTAGCTGCATGATACAGGAGCTCAGCTCCATTACCCACAGTGGAGGGAAAAGCTTCCCCAGCCTGCAAGTCTATCAAGGCTACCTGCTGTGAATAGTACCTGACTGAGCTGCCCTTCAGGAAATCCCCACTGGCCTTCCTACACAGGGGTTGAGACCCACTTTCCTACACAAGGGCTGAGGCCCGCTCTACTGTTTTGGGGTATTCTGACTCCATCTCTGCCTGCCTGTGTGTGTGCAGATAACTGGCACATCCAGCACACATTCTCTGTACTTACCCCAAGTCTGGAGTAGAGGAAAGTCAATTTCCAGGTGCATCGGTATTAACTGGAGTCTCTTCCTAAGATAGGGAATGAGTCCTACTTTGTAGCTGAGGACACCATGTATTCTCAGAATGGAGTGACCAGGAAGATGGACCAGCAAAGAATGGTGGGAAAGTACAGTCTGGTCCCTTAACAGCTCAGGACCAAATTCTGCCTGCACACTGGCTGAGTGTAGGAACTTTAGAGAGGTGACTGGGGAAGGTAACCTCCATGACTCTGGGTCCTCACTCACAAAATGTAAAGAGTATCAGCCTCCTCACAGGGTTGCTGTGAAGGTCAAAATGAGATAATGTACATAAAAGCCCTAGCACTATATCCAGCACATAGTAAGCCCCCACAAAAACGTTGTTTTCTTTCTTGTTTTCCTGAATCATGTTATTTGGAGAACAGTGTAAGGAGTATAAGGCTTCTTAGTCTGGAAAAATGAAGCCTCAGAGAAGAACAAAAAGATGGTGATCAGAGGAGAGGAGAGACGCAAGAATTGTTTTAGGTAGTCCTCAAAAGACATAACTAAAATTGGATGGATAAAAGTTCTGGGTTGGGGTATGAAGGTCAGCATCAGAGAGTGGTACAAAGTTGGCTCATCATAGCAGAGAATTTTCTAGCATTCAGCTGCACTAAAAGTTTTCTGAGGAGGAAATCATTCTTCATCTACAAGTTATGACCTTATGAATAACTGTTCATCGGCATTGACAGAGAAACTTGATAATTTCAAAAGACGACCTAAAACTCTGCTATGAACATAAAAAAGCACTAAGAAACTACTGAGTCAAAGTATAAGCCTGATTATGGTCTCTTTCGCAAATCCCCCACAAAAGACTGTTCTAATTAAAAGGCATGGTTTTGCCTTTCAAGACAGACACACAGATCTCCAGGAATCAGTGTAGAGTCTATTCATCCTTTTAACTCCAGGACTGGCACATACAGGTGCTTATGAAACAACAAATGACTGAGATGAGATGAATAGTAACTATTTTCTATCACTTGTGATATATGTTCTGTGTGTGCTGCTACTGTTCATTTTCAAAATCAACTGCATACTTTCTAGGTAAAGCTGCCAGTCACCTCCCAAAATCTGTTCTCCTCCTTTCTCCTTAGTAACAAAATCCTGAATTCCTGAACTTACTCAAAGCAAGAACATGCCCGGTTATAGGAATATATTCCCCAACCTCCCTTACAGGTAGGCGTGACCTCGCGACTACGGCTAACCAATGGGATGTAAGAACTTCAGGGTACTTCCAGGAAATTTCCTTAAAAGGAAGAGGAAGGGTCTTTCTTTTGTCTTCACTCTTTCCTACTGACTGAAATGTAAC
The DNA here is from genome assembly GCA_004027375.1 of Macroglossus sobrinus. Lineage (NCBI taxonomy): Eukaryota > Metazoa > Chordata > Mammalia > Chiroptera > Pteropodidae > Macroglossus > Macroglossus sobrinus. The sequence goes on from PVKZ01003090.1 coordinate 45,980, forward strand.
AGGTGGAGCTCCAGCCACAAGGGTCACGCCCTGGGGATAACAGTGCTATAAGCCAAAGGGAGTCCACGCACCTGATGACTGTGGGCTGCCTACCAATGCTCGGCAACCCACTCCCAGATGTCCTTCGTATAAGGATATAAACCCATGGATGTTTAAGCTATTTTGCTAGGGTCTCTGACAATCCTAAAAGATTCTGCTCCTAAAATACATTCTGGTTTTTCTGGTTGTAACCACCAAATTCTCAGTGATTCACAGTGCTGCCTCTAACATGTCAATCTGGACAACTGACCTTCCCCTGAATAATTAATAGCTTGATACCTTCATCACAAAGCGGATGCTCTCTGCAAGTCTGTCTTTTGACTTTTATGGCTTTTAAAATATTTTTCTCTAAAAAAGCTACCCATTAACCCTTCTCTGACCCCTACTCAAGGGTTGCTATTCCACTTTCAGAACAGAGTTCAGCGTGGTGTCTGCCATTCCACAGTGCCATCGCTCAAAGCCTCTCCCCTTCTCTATTTACCCACCTCAGCCACTGTTTCTAGTTGGAAAATCTCACAAATACCAGTTCACACTTGCTTCTGATTCTGGGGCCCAAAAAATGCCACAGTTCTTGGATGGAGAGTCATCATGACAGTGACTCAACCCAAACTCGAAGGCAAACTTCCACCGCCACAGGACCAAACTTGATGGGAATTTGGGGTGTTGGCCTGACATACCAACCCCAGGAACGTGACTTTTTACTCAAGCCTAATCACTAACATCACACATAAGACATCAAAATAATTTTATGAAGTTTCCAGCTATTTGCGGTGAGATGTAATAGTGACATTTCAGAAAATGCCTGTCTTATGTCTTCGATGCTTGACTTTGCTTTTAAATTTGAAGCCGCAAAAGACATTTCTCATGCAAGACAGCTCACGTGCCTGCGATTCCCCACGTGATCTGTGGGAATAATTTTTCACTTGAGTATAAATCCATACAAGGTCTTCTTTGTTTCCTGAAAGTCTGAAAACTATCTCCTTCACAGAACCCCTAAAGAACCATGTAGCTCTGGTTACGCACTCCATCTGGTGCGTGTGAGCCTGCTGGCTGGCCTCCCTCAGCTTCGTGCACTCACCATTCTGCCACTCCAGCCCCACACCCCCAGACCATAAGAGCCCTAAGAGGAACTCGCCTCTTCCCATCTCCACCACATGTGTATGGTAGAAGTTCAACTCACATTAATTTATTAGAATATTTCAAGTTCTTCATTTAAAAAGAATATGAAGATTAAAAGACTGGCCTAATTATAAGACTATATTGTAATATCTATGAATATAAAATTAATCTAAAGTACTAGAAAATCTCTGATGTAAAATCTTTCAGAAAATCCTATCTCACTCACTCACACATACACACACACAGAAATCCTTCCACAGATTTCATCCCTTTTTTTTTTTAACATATTCCCTTTCACCTCACTTTTGCTTCCTTAATTCTTATCATTAGAAATGTGAATGTTAAGGTATGATCAACGCAAATGAAAATGAGTCCTCCTTGGGCTCCTTTCCTGCAAAAGGCTGGATATATGCAGGGCACCATGATAAGGGACTATACATGCAGACTGGGTCACACTCAGTTCAGGCTCCTTCCTTGTAATTTGATGGAGGTTTTCATTCAGTACTTTTAAGAACAAAGGGGAACTCAAGAGAAAGAAATGCCATCTTGTAAAATGAACTGTATATAGTTCATTATGTCCTTAAGGATAAATACCACAAAACAAGCTGCGAATAATTTACCAGCCAACACACTGTGTTTCTGATATTCACTACCAATATCTCCTTGCTAGAAAATTCATGAAGCCTTCAGCTAACCCTGGCTTTGCTCCTCCACTTCTGTTGAGACCTGCATTTTTTCATCTGCTGACTGTCCTCTCTGCCCCATGCTGGTATACTTCCAGAGCATTTGCCTCCTCACAGAGCTGAGAGAGGTCTTGCAGAAAAGTCTGTCTCCTATCTGCAGTTGTTTGCAGTTTAGATTCCTCTTTTATTAATAACTCAGTAATTCTGCCATGGCATTCTCTGGGCTCCTCTACATCAACCTGACCCTGAACCATGGCCCAAAAATTTCTCTGGGCAATAGAGTAAGACATTAGTAGCACTCAACTCACTTGTTTCTCATCTCTTAGAGATCAAAGACACTTCACCACTGGATGTCCTGTGTCATGAAACCATTGTTTCATATATTTTGTCTGGACTGTGGGATTGTTTAGGGCAGGAGGATAAATCCAGCCCTTTTACTCTACCTTGACAAGAAGCAGAAGTCCTGTGTTCACTTTTAAAACCAAATCCCAAATAAGATAAAACAAAACAAATAAAACAAATGAGATGTTCGAGGGGAAGGGAAGGAAGGTTCAAGAGAGGAGAGGAGGGAGGGAGAGAGGAGAGAGAAGGGAAGAAGAGGGAAAGGAATGGAATTTTCCTTGACACCAACTTCCTCCTTAAATACAATAAAGCATCAATTGTTTTAAAAAGGAAATCATCTTTAAGTCTGTTCTCTTCCAGTTGATGGCTGATACTCAACGATCTTTTCCAACCTAGGTAAGTCACAAACAGCCTCACCAAGTCCAAAATGTAATAGTATCCACTGTGAGTGATTATCTCACCTTTTCATCCTCCTCATTCTTTAAGCTGCTTTTCATGCTCTTCCTGGGTGTTCTGCTTCTTTGGCAGAGAAGAACCATCTAGAAGACTGTGTGTAAGGGTGAGTTTTGTACTTCTTGGTTTTGTTTTTCATTTGTTTCGTTTTTCCTTTCCGGTCTTTACTTGGAAAATATTCTTTAGTGTCCTCCTTTTGCTTGTGTTCTGGCTTTGAACTGTCTTAATATAAAATCTCTCATTTATACCAGCGAGTGCCAACACCATCCATTCTACTGATCTTCTCATTTCAGCTCACCTTTTCCCATTTCTCCTTTCCTTAGGTTTTAAAATATTTTCCTGCCAATTGTCCTCATCTACTTTTGGGTGATTTCTGAGCTCTCTGATTCACAGGGTGGCTTAGGAAATTGCCAACTCCCCAAGTGGATGAATGGACTCAGAAGGAATAGAGAAGTGAGGACAGGGCAGTATGGCTAACCCAAAAGTCTGCTCTACTTTGAGTCACCCAAAGTTCAACATTTAAATTTAAATATTTCTTTTTACTGTTTGCTGTTGCACTGACCCTTGTAAATATAAGGGACACAGAAAATATTATTTTACTTCTAGATCCACAGACAGCTCTTCAAAATGCCTTCTTATTGTTTTTGGAGGAAAAAGATTTAAGAGGGTGGCCAACTGTCCTGGTTTGCCCAGGACTGAAGGAGGTTCCTGGTTTGCTATGGTACTTCTAGTTTTAAAACCAAACATTTCATATAAATGAGGACTAGTTAGCCAACCTAGTGCTTACTGGTAGAATGCCACATCACGTCTAGTTCACCCTAACAATTATCCCCCACTATGGTATGATCAAAACAGATGATTAGTGAAAAAGATTAACCATAATCATGTTCAAAAGTAAATATCCCCAATCACTGATTTCTCCAAGTATTGTTAACTTGAATGCACAATAGGGCATTAAGTGTCTTTAAATATATTTACCTGTTTTTTGAAATGCCTCACAGGTTCAAAAATATTTTCCTGCTCCATTTGTATTTTATTTTCAAGTATTATTCCTCTCCTTCCATGATTTTTAAGAGAGACATTTTGGAGTCACTTTAATGGCTAGTGTGATGGAACATTTAAAAACTTATCTGAGTTACATTTTTTTTATATACCAAAAATAGCATAAACCCTTTTTGTAGCAACCAACAATGTGCATATGTTATTTAGAAAAATCCTAACATATGACATATTATATGTTATATCTAAGTAGAGACACATAAATGATTATATCTGTATTCAAAATCTGGAAGAAAATAAATCAAAATGTTGGCAGTGTTTATTCCTGAGAAAGTGGAATGTGAGATTATGTTCTTTTTTCACCTGCTTGTATTTCTGCTCTTTCTGTAGTAAGTATAAATAAAAAATAATAATAATAATTTTTTTTAAAAAAAAAGGATTTGGAATTTGGAATTTTATGAGTTTAGAAATGCATTTTCTCTCTTAACATTTTTATAATCCTTTCTCACTCAATTATGCTTACCCTCTTTCTTGGCTATGATTTTATTTTTGTAAATGGTATAGAGCACATTTATCCCAACTAATCTAATTTTTGTCACTTAAGTTCTTCTAACTAATCCTCTATTATTGGTTACTTCATTTTTCTAATAAATCGCCTATTATCAGACAAATAATTTATTTCAGTTTTTCCTTTTAACAAACACGGAAGCACAGAAAGTACAAAATCACTTTCATGATGACTTAAATAAAAAAATAGTAATTATAAACTTTTCATTTTTTATCAAATCATCATTTTAACTAACTATATCATTGTGCTACCCAATTCTTCTTCACCCAACTTGGCCAAAATGTTTTGACTCATATCACCCAGAAACCTGAAGTATGACTTATACACTCATTTTGAGGAGGGACACAGAAACCAAAATGAAAAGAGCTTGAAGGGGGAAAAAATAAAGAGATACATTGAGACAACTGTTACTTTAAAGCCATCCAGATTTACTGACAGCATTCTGAGGGGCTGTGGTCAAAACAGAGAAGTCTCCACAATCTTACTATTCCCCCTCTCTCCCTCTACCTCTCCCTTTCCAGAAAGTCACCCAGATTAAACAGCTGCCATTATGTTCCCCAAACTTAGAACACAATCCTCATTTTTATGTTAAAGTTCATAGATCCTAAGCCTTCTTCTCACATTCTGGTATCTGTTGTGTCAGTTATGAAGCTCTCGGCTACTTGTTACTCTCTCTCAAACTGGCTCAAGCGATATGGAAATTGGTTATTTCATTATCGAAGTCCAGAAATCAAGCAGGCTTCTGGGTCCCTTGGCTCAATGACAAGTCTGTGCCATCAAGAGGTCCCTTCCATCTCCCTACTCTACAACCTCAGTTTATCAGCTTTGTGCAGAGATTACCTGTTTGCATAGATGAAAAACGACCACTGATAGCATCCAAAGAAACATGTTCCCACATTCATGCTCAAAGGAAAAGAAGGAGAAAAGCTGCCCTCCCAGCCATACACTATAAGGCTTCCATCCACTTAGTCTGAAATGACCAGTTTGAAATACACAGTCTACCAGAACCGATAACACTTACCAAGAAAATGCTGTGTCCTGTTAGACCTAGACTCAGAGTGACTTAGTTTCACTCCCAGAGCTGGAAAGGTGGTATCTGAATAAAACCAAGAAAGAGCAACAGGGAAGGTAGGCCAAGTAGGAAACCTACTGTATTCAATACATCCATGCTGAATTTTCCTTATACGATCCCTTCACTCCACGTTGGTTAAATTACCCAGCTAGCTGCGGCCTTACCACCTCTCTGGATTTTGTAGTTGAGTTATAATATGGTGGTAAGGAGCTCTGGAAGTCCAAGGTCATGGTTCAATCCCTAGTTCTGCCACTTTAATCCTTTGAGAAGTAGCTTTATGAGCTTCAGTGCATTATTTGATCTCTCTGTACTTATCCCCACAACTGTAAAATGGAGCAGTCATAATTCCTATTTCATGGGGCTGTTATATGGATTCCATTAAGAGAGTCCATGCAGTACTGACATACAGTGATAGCTTAGCAAAAATTAGTTTTTCTTATTAATATTAGAAAATTTATTGGATGCAAAGTGATAATCGATCTTTTCAGTGGTTCTCAAAGCATGGTCCCCAGACCAGCAGCATCAGCATCGCCTGGGGACTTACTAGAAATGCACATGTTCAGACCTCACATGTTCAGGCAGAGCAGCCACATCAGAAACTCGGGGTGAGGCCTAGCAATCCAGGTTTTAAAAAGGCCTCTTGGTGATTCTGAAGCAAACTCAAGTTTGACCATGGCTCTACACCAGCTCTACCTCTAGGCAAACCGACCAGTCACCATTCCCAGGCAGTGCTTCACGGTCATCAGTCAATACACCTTCACTCCTGGTTCTCCCTCTCCCTGCTGTGTTCCCTCCATTAAATCTCTATCTTCAAGGCTCAGCCCAAACGTTACCTTACACTGATGTTACCTCTGCCTGGAATACTCTTCCTCTTTGCAATACAGAGTTCTTCACATTTCTGAAGTCAAAGATCAAATGGCACCTCTTTAGAGACTTTCCCAAACCACTGAGTATAAAGTAGCCTGAGACTTCCTCTCTCTCTGTCACATTACAGTGTTTTATTGTTTCCATAGCATTTTTCACTATCTGAATTTGTTGTTTATTTATTAATTGTCTGCTTCTACTCACTAAGACATAAGAACCATAAAGGCGGCAACCTTGTCTATCACCTACATAGATCTCTAGCACCTAGAAAAGTGCCGGAAAATAGTAGGCACTCAATAACTATTTGTTGCACAAATGAATAGACGAAATGACAGTGAGTTTCCTGTAATACTAACATAAGGGCTAATTGAGCTATGTCATGCTTCTCTCACATGATTCAAACCTTCACATTATGATGCTAACAAGTAGATTCAGAAGTCAAAGGATTCCAGTTCCCATCTGGTACAGAGGGCATGAGGTCCCCAGTTCCTTCCCTCTTCCATGTAGGCAGGTAGGAAACCAGTCAGACAGTGGTATTTGCTTTTATCTGTAAATCTATCCCATGGTTTTGGTGGTTTATTTATTTAATTACCCTGACAAGTCAGAGTCGTCTGCCTCCATGTTTAGCCCTATTTCCTAACATCCTGAAGTTTCTGGAGATGGAAGCAGCATGTCCATCTCTAGTTCATAATAACCCTTAAGGCTGTAAAGTGAGAAATGAGATCAATCCTCAGGTTATTCTTTTCCAAAGTGACTCCAAGTCTCTTCAGTGCTCCTCTGGGGGACCACTTAAAAAAATCTCTAATGCTTTTCTATGGAGCCTCTCCAGATTTTTCCCATTATTTATAAAATGAGGATATTCAAACTGGGAGCAATGACAAGAAAGATTCAGGACATTTCTTTTTCATTAAATTAGAGATGCATGCAAACTCTGTGCTGGACATAGCATGGAAATAGTATAGCATGGATTTAAGTCCCCACATAGCCACTTCCGAACCCTGTGTTTTGGACACATTGTTTAACCTTTCTAATCCTCACTTTGATCCCTCTAAAATGGGAGTTTTCACTCAAGATTTTTGTGACAATCACATGAGAAAACATGCAACAACATGTATAAAATGAGAAGGACTTTATAAAAGAATAAGTAATTGTTTAAAAAGAGAGTACTTTTCATTTCTCTTTTAAAAGTCATGGGATATAAAGGTCATTATTAATAAACTCTATTTTGTATCAAGAAAGAAAAGGTATCAGCCTTAAGGGAGAACACTAAACCCATCCCCTTTAGCTCTTTCTAGGATCCACTTATGGGTCCACTGACAGATGAACTGATAAAGATGTGGTACGTATATACAATGGACTATTGCTCAGCCAGAAAAAAAAAAGATGAAATCTTTTGATTTGGGGAAATATAGATGGACCTTGTGGGTACTATGCAAAGTGAAATAATCCAACACAGAAGAACAAAAACCATATTATTTCACTCATATGTGGAAAATAAAACAAAGCAAAAAAATGAACAAATGACAGAAAAACAAACTCAAAAATACAGACAACAGAGGGGAGGGGGTTGGAAGGAAGGCAAAATGGGTAAAGGGTGTCAATTGTTTTTAGTGATGAACATGCTATAGTGTATACAGATATCAAATTATAATGTACACCCAAAAGTTATATAGTTATAAACCAATGTTACCTCAAAAAAAATGGATATACTTATGATAAAAGCAGTGTTCATACTCACAAGTTCCTTTAACTCATTATCAGAGCACTGAATGCTATTTGTTAACCTTCACTGGAAGAATGGCTGCGTTGAACATTCTGGGAGAAGTTCTCTTACTCATCAAGGAGGATCAGAATTAAAAGTTTTTGTTGCAAACAGTATATTTTCCTGTTAAGAAAATAGATTCTTCATCATGAGAAATGTAGTGGCCATGAAAATGTACCAACTACAGGGAGCAGAATAAACCAATGGACCCAGATGCTGCTCTGAAATCCATCATTTCTTTGTGCTAAGGTCCACCTCCCACAAGCTATTCCCAGCCAAATACTGAGCTCGGCAGGGATAGCCTGAGTGCCCCATTCCTGAAAGATGGGACACACAGGACTCCTCTATTGGTTAGCTTTGGTTCAGGGTTATCGCCCCTTGCCAAATCTTCCTTGGATGACAGAGCCAAATAAGATTCTTCCACCCATCATCCCTAACTGTCCTCCACCCAGGTAGGACCTCCATCATGGTCTGCCAGCTCTGCCAGCTCCTCCAGCTCCCACCCCATTTTCTCTTACAAGTATTCCCCCTAATAAAATCCTTAGCATCTCCTTCTCAGAGGATCCAGGCTAACACTGTAAACAAAACAAAAAATAAAACAGTTTTCAAAGAACTTTCTCATCTATAACCACATCTATTCCTTATAAACATCCACTAAATTACACAAAAGAAAAACTAGAGTTCCCACTCTTTGGATGAAGAAATGGGTTAAATGACGTGGCCAACATCAATTACTTCATTTTTTTTTCCAGTAGCTTCTCCATTTCCTGGTCTTCCATGTTCAGCGTTTTGGGTTCAGGGGGTACTGAATTTGCTTTTTCTTATGATTATTATTTTCCTATTATGAACAACAATAGCACCTACAATCTATTAATCAGGCACCGTGTAAGCATTTTGCATATATTCAATTTTCCTTTTAACCCTCACAACAACTCAGAAAGATAGGTACTTCCTCTCTTACATATGTGAGGAAAGAGCTTTCAGAAGTTAAAAACCTACTCAAGATCACTCACTGACCAAGTAAAGGACCCAGGACCAATCCCTGACTCTATATCTAGTGCTCTTGACACAAATGATAATACTTAAATCTGTGGATCATTTTACTAAGCACTTCTGCATGCATTAGGAAGTGGGATGGGCACCTGCCAGTAAAGGCAGATGTCTAGAGAAGACGAGAGCTAGGGAAAGGAACAGAGGATACAGAAGCTGACAAAGTACAGGCAAGAGTAAGGATGGCTAACCTTCTCCCAACTGCTTGATCTGAGGTTGCAGAAGAGTTGTTCATGGCCATGTGTACTCCAAAGACCCTTATTTCAAAGAAAGCATTGGGGGGAAAGCAAGTAATTATCCTAAAATTATTAGGAGGTGAAACCCAGCTCCCCACTATAGTTGAATGGGAAAGAAAACATGAGGCATTTATGGTTCTGCATGATCCAGTTCTTAGCTTCCCCTCCAGCTTCATCTCCCCTCATGCTGTTCTACTTGGTACTTAAATACAATAGCATCCATACGGTGTCATCACATGCCTCTGTACATTCGGCCACGCATTTCAATGTCTAGTTCATCCTCCCTTCCTCTGGCTAACTCTTCCTTATTCTTTAACAATTCAGCTCAGCCACTATATACTTCAGGAAGTCTCATTCAACCCCCAGACTGAGAATTCCCAGAGGATACCTCCTCTGGGCTCCCCAATCCTAACCCCAGTGCTCCTCACCTCAACATTTCCCTGATTATGTTGAGATTATCTCACACTAGCCATACAAACAGATTTGTCTCCTTAAAACATCATCCATACCATATCACTCTGGTCCATAAAGTGATTCAAGAGGCATCCTAAGGAGTATAAGATTTTTTTTAAAAAAAAAAGAGAGAGAAGAGCCAGGTTCCATGCTCTGGCCTTCAAGACCTTAAATGGCCTGGTACCTGACTCTATCTTCAAACTCCCCCTTCTGCCCTGGCTTACTGTCATGCCAGTGTCTGTGTTCGGATCCGTTACCATGCCACTCCCTTGTATGTCTTAACACTTATTTCCTCAGCTCTCAGCAGAGCTGTTCCTTTTTATTCTCCAGATCTTCACCTGAATGTTGTCTTTTTAGAGGAACTTTCCATCGCCACTTTAGAACTACCATTATCACCTTCTTCCCTATCCCTTTTCTTCATTGCAACTTCAGAATTTTATAACTAAGGTATTTATTTATTCATTCATTTGTTTTTTAAAATCTTGAATTTACTGTAATGCAGATCCTCAACTCCTCACACTACTTGAGAGCAAGGATCCAGCCTTATTAAATTGTATCCTTCTAGGGTGTTTGGTGCACCAGTACGTCCTCAAATTTGCTGAATAAATGAATAAACAGCAAAGTTCAGGAAGGATACAAAAAAAGAAGGAATTACAAAATAGCAGAGATTTACAGAAATTAAAAATTACTGTTAGTTTCCACAATGACTTGTACTGAGAAAACTCTAAGTACTTTATAAATATTAATTTATGCTCTGTTCACAGGAAGAACTCATTATCTCTAACTTACAAGCAAAGAAAGTAAAACTAAGTGAAGTGACTTTTCAAAAGCAATATAATGAGTTAAATAAGGAGCTTGGTCTTGACTCTTTATAGCTTTATTTTATACCCTGTCTTGTTCCCAGAGGATTTGAGGTGGCTTTGAAAGACACAGACAGTTACACAATTTAGAGTGTCCACAAAAACAAAACAAGCCAGTTGCTCAGGAGAAGCACGACTATTCCTGGTATGAGGTCTGAAAGAAACTTCTCCCTTGGGTCCTCACAAAGGGTAGCAAACCACATCCTCAATCATACCCCTAGGACATGCAGCAGTGGGGCTCACAGGGTTGTTTGTTAACATTCCTCAGTGTGGGCTGATGGCACAAAGCCAAGGCTTAGATCCATAGAGCAATTCTCCAAGGAACCAAATCAAGACAGCCCAGGTGTGCAATTCTCTGATGGTCTGTCTTAATCCAAAAAGGACATCTGGAGATTCTGGAGGAATCATTTAACAGTACACCCTTCACATGCTGAGCTCTGTGAATTTAACTTCTCACATAAAAACTTCTAATCAGTATTAAGTACTAGTAAATTGAAAGTGACAAGCATCCGGAACACAGTCACACTGTGGAACTATGGAGAGTCCCATATGATTTATCAATCAGACGACTTGTGAAAAGCTGTATTAACTAAAGGGTAAGCTGGTGTAACATAGAGACCGCAAAATACAGTGACCTAGATAAAACTAAGGTTTATTTCTCTCTCATGTAACAGTCCAGGTGGAACAGGGTTATTCAAGGCAGGTGGGCAGCTCCACCCCACAAGGTTATCTAGGGACTCATGCTGCCAGCATGACTCTGCCATCCTCAACAAGCTGCTTCCTGAGAATCCAGCAAATGCTCTAGTTTTCTCCATTTTAGAGCCAAAAAAAAAAAAAAAGAAAGAAAGAGAGTGAAAAGCAAACATCTTCCTTGTAAAAATATGATCTAAAAGTATAAATTGTTTGGATCAAAATCTAGTAATCTAGCTGCAAGGAAGACTGGAAAATGAAATCTCTACCTGGCAGTTTCATATTTACCTAAAACTCAAGATTATATTACTTCCAGGAAGAATGGGAGTAAACACAGAAAACCATAAGAATCTACAGCAGAGAATGGATATCTGCTTAAATAGAATTATCCCTCAGTAAAAGGCCAACCTACTACTAACCTGAGGGAAATAAAGGTAGACACCTAATACAAGTTCAGGTTTTCTACATTCATGTGTTCTGTCTAGTACACGACAATGAAGGATCAAGACCCCAAAGTCCTACATTATACACATGGCTATGCTCACTTTCACCAGGAAAAGGTTTACAGTTGTTCCTAAATGCCATCTATGACCAAAACAGAATCAATAGAACATTCATATAACATCATATATTAAGAAGTGTTCTTTCCTTGTGAATCCTCCAAGACAAACTAGTTGCAAAATGTAAGCAAAGATAAACAATTAAGAAGACAATTGTATAGGATTCTTAACTCTAAGGTAATTAACTGTCAGAGGACTTTTCCCAAATTCAGGAAATTGGTTTTGGAATAGTTGATCTTAAGTGACCTCTTTCTGGCAGCCATTAGATGACAGCATCAGTTTGACTGTTGAGGTATTCTCAGTTTGAAACAATAAAAATCATGATGAGGTCAGCATATTATCTCTGTTGAGGGAGGTAGAAAGCATATGCCCATCTCATCCAAATGCAATGTCACATTATTACAAGTTTATAAAAATGGGGCAGCAGGATATATCACTTAGCCCACTAAAAATCATCTCCTCCCTCAAATAGATTCTACATGAGCATTAGTCTATATGGAACATAGATTTTCTGCCATAAGCAATTCCTTTTCATGGAGTGAAAGTTTAAGAAAAAGTCAATAAAAGCTGAAACTCTTAATTTGTTCTTCCTAATTTTCTCTACAAGGGGGTAAAGAATATAACAATCACCAATAGTGTTTAAGGCTTACCTCATGATTTGGCCTAAGACTTTTACATGTGTACATTGTCAGGAGCAAACAGGTACTTAGTCTAAACATTAGGGTGATAAGTGTAGAGGTCTATAGTTTGGGAGGAATAGGCGGTTGCTTTATTAAATATGGGGGGACTACACAATGTCAGTGGGCATGCCTCCAAGTATACTCTCATTAATAGAAGGAACAGCCAATGTCAGCCCTGAGTAATTTGCCTTAGCATTGTTCTATGTCCTTCCAGCTGTGGTCTTCTCAAATGTGATGTCTTCATATGTGTGGTGTGTGTGTGTGTGTGTAAAGAATGATGCACTCAACAGAGCTAGGTTCTATCTGGGCACAATTTTGTAAGCGGAAAAGGAAAGGGAAACTAATGTCTGCTGAGTACCCCTATGTGCCATTGGAAATACTATGTTCTTTATCCTTGTTTTTGCATTTATTTCTCACAAGGATCCTGTGAGACAGACTCTATTATCACCATTTTAGAGATGAGGAACCTAAATCACAGAGATGTAAAATGTCTTGCCCACAGTCACACAGTTCATGCACAAAGAAGCTGGAATTCAACCCAATCTGACTGAGCTTTACACGCCCTTTCCAAAAAAACCACACTGCTGATCTGGGATTCTACTTACACCCCTACTTACTCTGGGTACCACACTGTTGACCATAAATGGAGCTTGGGTCTACAGAGTTCAAGTAGTGGTACCTAAAGGGGCTTTTCATTCTATTAACATTTCACTAATAGGTTCCTTGAGAATAAAGACCTTGTCTGTCTTATGTGCTGCTATATGCATCACCTAAAATGATGCCTGCACCTTCCGCTTTAAAAAATTTTTTCAAATGAATGAATGAATAAGACTAGTTACTTCCTTGTAACAAAAATGGTGTACTATTTCTAGAGAATTCTCAATGTCTCTAATTGTTTAGATTTCAGTTTGGATCTCTTTAAGCCTATCTGTAATGCATTTCATAAAATTCAGCATCTATTTCTAGCACTATTACTAAACTGTCATTTATGGAGCATTTATTATGTTCCTGATATTGTTGTAGTTATTTATATAGATTATCTCATTTATTTCCACAAAAACTCTACATAGGAATTACTTATTTCATTCATGAGAAAGGTGAAGTTTAGAATGGTTCAGTAACTCAAATAATTTTTTTTCCAGAAGATTTGACCCAAACAAAGCTTCCTAATTCCAAAGACCAGTAGTGGACCTAGAAATTTTAACATCTGAAATAGATCATTTTTTAAAATTTCTAATTCTATAAAACAAAATTATTTTCAGTAATTATCATAAGATAATCATGATTTTTTATTCTTTAGTTTTAAAACAACTCAAAGAAAATTTTTATTTTTCAACATATCATTCAAGGTCAGTAGAATATTTCACATATGCACTACAACTTGCACTCACCAAACAAAAAGATTACACATCATAGTTCATCTGTGGTCTCAAAGTTTTACATTTTAAGCACAAACAAAACCTCTAAGTGGTCATACAGATTAATAGAATAATTTAACTTAAGTTCTGTTTCTTTGTATTCATAATCAATGTGGTATCATTGTTTGTTTCAAATCTTCAGTTTAGATGCAGGAATAGGTAGGGTACAGGTATTAGAGACACAAAGCACATATGTAATGAGCAGGAAAGATTCCAAAACATTATGAACTTACTCTCAAAACCAACACATGGAGCTGAATCCATGTATACTGAGCACCAACTCCATAACTTGGAGTTTTCTGAATTAACTTCCATGTAGAAGACAATACTTAATAAAGAAAAAGATATAAAAACTTGCTACTCTGAAGCTTACATGTATACTATTAATGGTTACCCTAGTAATCATTTAAAACTTAGAACAAAAGATTTTCTCAAGGTGTACTGTATCACTGTAAATTGTGAGTGTCTGCGATAATAAAATATAAAACCAACTTTAATTACTTTTATTATTGTTTTTAAGTTTTCTATGACAATACACTTCATATTGCCTGCATCCTAGGTTGACCCTTCCCACCACTGACCCACCTTGGTAAGCCACTGCCAAAGAGGGCTCTCCATCTTCCAGTCACCTTTGTACTCACTACCTATCACTTGAGCTCAATCATGCTCTTTCCTCTTTAAAATGCATGCAAATCCCCACATGGTAGAAATACCAGTTCTTCTCCAACATGGAACGCTATGAAGACCTCCCTGCTTTTAGAATGAAAGATGAGTTTCTGGCCTCAGTTTCCTTGAATACTCACTTGTTAGGCAAAAAACTTCCTTAAAGTTTGCTTCCTGTGCACCACTGAGAAAAGGCTGCCTCACTGTAAAAGAGTGACAATCTATCTTCGCCTGTCTTTGTTAGTGTTCCATTATTTGTTTAATGCCCTCTTACTTGTAAATTATGTGCATAAATTAGCAAATCTGGAAAAGTGGGAAAATCATTACAGTCACTGTTTATTTAGTGAAAAGCGAAATCATCTTTAATGTCCTTCTGCAATTGCTGAACATATCCAAGAATCCCTCTGAATATAAAGCTGAAAGTAAAACATTAAATAGACTATAAATTGGAGGTGAAATGAAGAAAAACAGAAAAGATTTAAAATAATTCTGAGTAAGTCAAGAAAATTTTTAAGAAAAAACAATTGTGCTATTTTTGTGCATTATACATGTATGCCATCTATATAAATCAGAGAAATTTCCTAGTGTTTATGGTCTGAATAAATATTTCATGAATGAATGAGTTTAGATCATAAATATTATTTATACTGAGTCAGAATATTTTGTCATCTGTAACTCTTTCTCCTAAAATGATTCACCTAAATTGCAGCCAAATTATAATAATTGTCCTTAGGGAAATTTAATATGACAATTCTTTGTTAATCGTTATTAATCCCTACTGTCAACTGAGATAGTTAATAGATCATTAGCTTCCCTACTTTGGAAATGGTGACTGGGAGTAATTCCCTTGAGTGCCTCCGGGTGGGTAACACAGTGGGTGACAAGAAAGGAGATGAGGGTGGATCCCTGAGACTTGCTGTCACCAACTAGGGACAGAGGTCTAAGAAGAGTCACAGGATCTCAGGGGTAAAAGGCACCCAAAGACCATCTCCTGCCTTCCTTACCCCAGCCTCAGCAAATGCTCGGTCCCCACTAGACCCTTCAGCTTCTGTTGGAAATACCTACAAAAAATGGTGATCTCATCACCTCCTAAGTTGAAACATCCTGCTTTAGGACATCTGTGACTATTTAAAAATTCTTCCTCATGTTGAGCTGAACTCCGTAACATGACATGCTCCACTCATCACTCTGAGGCTGAAGAGAACAAGTCTAGTCTCTCTTTCTGACCTACCTTCGAAACTATTAAGGCAGCAAGCATTTCACAGTCAATTGACCCAGTTCTTAACCAGTCCTCATGTGACGTAGTCTTAAGTCTTCTCTCCGCTGTAGTCACCCACCTTGTAATAACTTGCCCATGCAGAAGGGAAGCCTTTGTGGTCAAAGGCATATTTCCTATAAAATGATTTTGCTAACTCGTCCTTGCATTTCTTTGCTCATTTATTTGCTCAGAAATAAAGAAAACCTAAAACATGAGAGAATTTCTGCTCCAGATCTTCCCAACCATGCCAACTTTCAAATCATTTTTTCACAACCAAAGTGATCTTGGTAAGGCTGCACTGATTTAAGCAATGTCCTGCAAAATATATATAAGGTAGCTCTTCAGGCAGTAAAGGGTGAAGCTTCAGTCAGAGACCACCTTACTAAAGAAAAGAGAAAGCTTTTCCTTAAAAAAAAAAATATTTTATGTGACTATTTTTTATATAAATAATCTTAGAGTGGTGGTAATAAAAATTAAAATGAAAAAAATATACCCAGAATTTCATCAGTCACCAAAATGTTTTTGTCATTTTTCTATTTTACCTACCCATTCTTGCCCACACGCATAAATATATTTACATTTTTATAACATGCTATAAATGTAATTTGGGATTAATCATGTTAAATCTAACATTATGTTAAAGTTTTATTCATCTTCCTTTATGATTTTTATTGTTTTTATTATAATAAATATATATACTATTCTTCAGAATAGACAGATAATAATTTACTTAATTCATTTTAAGAGTTTTTAATGGATTTCCAAAATGTTATTAAAAACAGTAGAAACTTCTTAATGCCTATAGCTTTTTCATTCTTCAATCAAAGTACCATTATCCCCAATTTACAGAATACTAGGCCAAAAGGTATAAACATTTTTATGGCTCAAAAAATACTCTGACAATGAAAATTAATTTTTTTAATGAACTGTTAGCCCTATGAGATAAAATATCTATCTTCTACTGAGGTTGTGGTGTGCACAGATTCTGCTCTGAAGAATTTAAGAATAAAGTTCAATGTAACCCTCAGTGGAACTTAAGAGCAAGGCATTGTTTTATCCCAGTGGTAGTGATGAGGAAACAGGTTTATAGAAATTATGTAATTTGCCTCATTTAGCTAGAGACAACATCATCAATTTACATATTGAGGATATGAACTCAAGTCTTCCTGGCTTTCGATTCCACACTCTATGAAACTGTTTGCTCATCTGTAAAACATGGGATTGAATCAGATACTCTCTTAAGGCTGTCCCAGTTGAAGTGTTCAGAAGGTTTCTGATAGTTTCAGAT
The DNA here is from genome assembly GCA_004027375.1 of Macroglossus sobrinus. Lineage (NCBI taxonomy): Eukaryota > Metazoa > Chordata > Mammalia > Chiroptera > Pteropodidae > Macroglossus > Macroglossus sobrinus. Next base: position 63,037 of record PVKZ01003090.1, read on the forward strand.
CATGACGATTCCCCACACTAACATTCTGTTAATAAAAATTTCCTTCATGGATTACATGGGTATTGTTTCAGCAATACTTTGCTTATAAAAGATGCTGATAGCACGTATTTTCAATTAAAATACCTCATTAGCAATGACAACTCCAGGTGTTCCCTTCATATCAATAACTCTCACAATGACTTCTTGTACTATGTGAATGCACTCCCCTTTGATTATTGAATAATAATTCTATAGCATTTCTCAGTCACAACTAGGTGTCTTGACAAAGTGCTTCACTTTTTGAAACATACCTCTACCACTTCCTAATGCTACCAAGAACGTATTTTTTAAATTTGTTTTGCTTCTAACTGTTCCCCTGTCATCAACTGAGTTTTACCCAAACATCTCTGTATATACTACCTAGAATTTACTCTTGAATCATTTGAGAAAATAATCTATAAAACATGAGATTTATTTCGCTCAGTGTGATCTACAGTTGTAGATTACATGGTTCAGACTGGAAGAGACACCTTATCTTTGTAACTGGAGCTGCAGCTGACCATTCATCCAATGTCACACATCCCATGTATTTTCCACATTCTATTCTTTCTGCACATGCTATTTCCCCCTCCCAAAACAAAACCCACACCCCTAACGACCATCCTGAACTCCTCCTGAGTGAGCTCCCACTCACAGATACATTCATGTCCAGGAATGGTACGAATGTATCAGCCAACAAACTAGAGCAGGAATAGCAGGACAGGTACTTCACATACCACAGGGTTCAATAAACACTGGTTAAAGTGAAAAGGTTGGAAGTTCCCTCTTTGTGAACCCCTTTGGACCCTTTCGACCTGAAGCTCCTCTAGACATTGCTAGTTGCATTTTCAATCTATAATTAATAGCAATGCCTTTTTGGATTATTCTAAATGTAGCAGGGTAGGCTTAAATCTGGTGTTTTGTGACGGAGATGCAGAGAAGACACGTAAAAGCCAAGGGAGAGACAGAAGACAGAGATGGAGAGCAGACTTTCCCATCCTACCTTTAAGCTCACTTCTACCTGTCTTCCTTTCCCACGGAGTCTACTGACTGACATGGAGGTGTTCAGATTACAGGGGAAGGGAGCAGGGAATGGAGTAGGGGGAAAGGGAAATTAAAATGCCTGTATATTTGCTTAAATAGAACATAAACCAGAATTGCCATATTTTTTCATAACCCTGTTGCTAATAAACACATAATCAATCAGATTGCATCTGGGATTTTGCAAATAAAAATAGAGACAGTCCCACCCTCAAGGGGCTCCTAATCTGAATTCCACAAAAACAATGCAAAACTGGGCTGGAAAGGCAAGCCTGGCCCATTAGGCAACAGGAGGTGTTCTTGAGAAAGAAGCTCCCTTGGGAAGCTCAGGATCTGCACCTAAAGGAAAGTTTAGGAATCTGTAGTCTTAGATCTGGGCCCTACCTCTGACTCCCATCTGTAAAACAGGACTGACGAATTGTAACCACTAGGCAAGATTATGGTGAGAATTAGGTTAAATAAAGTATGGAGAAAAAAACTCTATAAACTATAAAGAAACATGCGAGTATAAATTAAAAAAAAAACTGAGACTTAGAAGCAGAATTCATATGAAAATGTCACTCTATGGACTGATAATCCTCACACTTTCCTTTGCCTCCACTGTTAACTCTATATTAATATACTTTGAGCATCAACCTACCTGCCACCTTCCCAAAAATCTGCCAGGTAACTACCATTATTCCCAATTTACAGATAAGGAAACATGACTCTGATGAAGAAGATAATAGATTTAGAAATTTTTTTACTCATTTAATCATCTTTCCATAATTCTCTTAGTCTGTTTATAGTATTTCTCTCAATATCTATCAGGATATTGTTTGGATATCAAGATCCTAGTCTCATTACTTTATTTCATTAGTTCATTCATTCAAGCAATATTTATTGAGTCCATGCCGGGTGCCAGGGACTCTAAAAGGTGCTGTGGACACTGTCAAACAGAAAATAGAAGGGCTGTGCTCTTCTAGAGTTCACATTAAAGATGGAGGAGACATCTGATAAACAGATAAACAAATGCATTGGCACAGTACTCTCACAAAGTGACAGGTGCTATGAAGAATATTTAAACACATTCAAATGATGTTCCTCATCAAAACATAAAATGGTATATGCCATCTATCTTGTTCTTTTGCCAAAGACAAATAATCCAAAGGCCAAAGGTAAATGTTTCCTGTTACATCAAGAAATTGTACACACTGGAGGTGTACAATTTCATCCAACAATCCTCTTTAAAACATTCTTAGTTACATCTCCTCTTAGGCTGCCCACCAGTCCAAGGCTAGGGAATAAAATAAAAAGTTCTGAAGAAGCTCCTGTCTGTAATTTCCATAGTTCCTCTGTGATAAAAGCCCATTATTGTCGGGCATGATGGGCTCCAGAACCTGCATATTTCCTACAAGGAGCAGAGACATGAGCACTACTAATGTCAAAAATAAAACTAGGGGAACTTTGAGCAAATACGAGAGGGATACAGATACCATTCAAGGAAATCTTGGAAAAGTGTCCTACAAAATCCATATGGAGTCTTGGACAAGGTTTCTTGATTTATTACCACCAAAAATTAGTTTGGTTTGGTGGATTACAATGCAAATCATAATATGTACCTTGATCTTCTATGGTTTTCTAATGAATAAATTAGAAAACCATAGAAGAATAAATCCCAAACCACAGAAGAATAAATTCCAAAACATCAAGCATAGTTCCTATGCTTGTGACATACATAAAATCCGTCTGGTATGTTACTGACAAAGTGCCCATGATAGTAGGATTAGTACCTTCTACAGAATAATTTGACTTCCTCATTTAAGAAAGCATTTCAGATAAATAACCTTTCTTGACAGTTTACTACTCTCTGGGTGGAGAAGTAAAACAGCAAGGGCATGGTACTTGGAGATTAGGACCTAGTTCAAGAGGTGTCTGTGCTATTTCATGGGCGAGTCATCTTCTGTAAGGTACTTATCCTCTTTGAGACTGGATCTCCTCATCTATAAAATGGGGAGAGTAATATCTATCAATTAGCATTTTTATGAAGATTAAGTGAAAAAAAATGTCCATTCACCCACATCATAATGGGTAAGACATCATATACCTTGTTATGATTATTTCTGGGAGCCCCTGTTATAATCAGGATAAGATGTGTCAAACATACATTTGTTTTCCACCCAATATCATGCACTCATTCAATAAGTCTATTCTGAGCCAAATGCTGTGCTGGGGACTGTTCAAAGACTAGGTTCAAAGTGCAGGAGGGGAAGCAGATAAGTAAGTCAGTGACTACAGTATACTGTGATGAGGGCAATAACAACAGCAACAATAAAAGTTAACTCTGCTGACCAGGCTTCTGGTTGTAAGCAGCAGATACTAACTCTGGCTTATTTAAACAACAACAACAACAAAGGAATTTATTGGAAAGAGGGGTGGAAATGTTCACAGAATTTCTGGGAAGCTTAGAGAACCAGATGCTGCCAATGGGCAGACACTGAGAGAGGGCACACAAGACCACAGCCAAAATCCCACTACAAGAAAAATTTGGTGAGGACATTGTTACTGATTTAGTTTCTACAGCTACTCTGGAAAACAGGCTGTTCTTGCTGCTACCAAGTTCAACAGGATAAACCCTCCCAGATAGTGCAGGGAGATGCGACATTGCCTGAGGCATTTGATGAACCAAACCCAATCCCTGTATCCCAGTGGAGAGGGGAAAGCAGCAGCTGGCTTTTCAAGGTGGATGGAGATGGATGCAGTCTTTCTAGGACTCACCCTGAGGGAATCCTCCAAATATAAAGATGGGTTTCAGATGATAGGCAGCTAAATGTTTTCTGAGTGCTTCCCATGTTCCAGCAACTGTGCTAAGCAATGCACCCACAATATCTCATTTGATCCTCACAGCAGTCCTGTAAGACAGGTACTTTACAATCAGACTTTACTGACAAACTGAGATTTGGCAAGAGGAAGAAACTTGCCAAGGTTGTACAGCTAGTAAGTGGCAAAATCCTGACTCAAACTCAGTTTTTAACAACCATACTACACTACAAAGAAAGAAATATAAAGGTTCTCAGGATCATAAGCAAGAAGCCCCTGAATTGGACAAGGGAGTGAGAGAAGGCACCCCACAGAGCCAGAGAGGTTGCAATGAGATTTAATGGATGAGAATTCTGTTAGATATTGCAGGGGTGTGTGGGGAACTGAGGGTGGCTTTAGTGGGGGTTAGAAGATCCCAAGCTGAGGAGCAATGTATAAAAAAAAATGTCATGAAACAAACTCAGATTTCTTGGAACACAAGGTATTTTGTTCATGCAGTACAATTAAAGAAATGAGTGCAAAAGGAAGGGGTATGAATGTGAGGTGTGATACCCCAAGCTCAGGCACACGTTTGTTCTTAGAACAGAAACACAGAAGAGATTCCAGGTCATTCTATTATTAAAGAGTGCCTATATCTAATCATAGGCATTAGAAAGTGACACTGGAATTATTTGTTTTGTCTTCACTGAAGTAGAGGGAATGAAATAAACAGAACATTTTGACAATTTTCAGCTCCATTTTCCTAAGTTTATACCACCATCCTAATTCTAGAATCCACAGACCAAGAAAATTTCCAGAAGCAGCAGGAATTGGAAACAGGGAGTACTCAGCTTGGAGCCATACAGAATGCTGAGTGATAATCTTAATATTTGCTGAGAGTGATCAATAATCATCTCCTAACAAACCTGGCCAAGGTCAGGACTTGCTGAGACCTTCCCCCAGGCAAGATTGGCAAGGAGCAATGCTTAACGTCTTATTCACTCAGCCCAGGCCATTGCCCTAAAGTCTCGCCTCATGTTAGCATTAGCAACATCTCAGTGAGTAGGCATGACTGAGTCAAAAGTACCTTCTCAGATTAAATTTTCAAGAGCTTCATTTTTTTTCTAAAATCAGAAAGTTATGTTTTAAATTTTATGTAGGAGTGTATATCAAAAACTGTTCAATGTCTCCCCAAATCCATTCTCTCCTTCTTCTATTTAGTATTAGACTATACACACCTCTATCCTGAGTCTCAGCCGAACACATACCCACTTCACCAGAAACACATTTTCCAGACTCCTCTGCAACTAGGTTTTCCCATGTGACTCTTTCCCTAAAGGCATGTACATAGGAAATTATGTTTATGACTCCTGGTCACTTTCTTCACAATAAATTACTTGCTTTCCAATCATTTTCTTTTTTCCTTTCCTAGGCTTAGAACATGGACATGTTCTTGGCAAAAAAAAAAAAAAAAAAGCTAACTATGCAAATGAGGAAATCATTCTAAGAGATGGTGGAACAATAAAAAAGAAGATAATTAGGTCCCTGAATTACCTCACAGAGCTGCCAAGCATCTATCTACGGTAGAACTGTGATGTAAAAGAGAAATAGGCTTCTGTTTTATTTAATCCACTGTATATTTGGTTTATTGTATTATAACTTAGACTTACCTTAACTATGCCTGTTTCATCTGAAGGTATGACAGAAAGCATATTTTTATGAAGATATACAGATCAAAGTTCTAATTGCAACTTTACCACTAAGTAATCATCTATAGTCAGTTAATTATCCTAGGTCTCATTTTTCTCACATAAAAAAGGGCAAATAATATCAGGCTTTCAGGTTGTTAAAAAGATTATCAGAAAGGCAGTAGTTACCTACAAGAGAGCCCCCATAAGACTGTCAGCTGATTTATCAACAGAAACTTTGCAGGCCAGAAGAGACAGGCAAAAAATATTCAACATGATAAAAAGCGAGGAACTACAACCAATACTATCCTGGCCAGCAAGGCTAGCATTCAAAATTAAAGGAGAGATAAATAACTTCCGAGACAAGAAGAAGCTAAAGGAGTTCATCACTACCAAACCAGTATTACAAGAAATGTTAAAGAGGTGAAGGAAGAGAAGGAGGAGGAGGAGGAGGAGGAGAGGAAGAAGAAAAAGATCAAAAATATCAATAATAAAATGGCAATAACTACATCTCTATCAACAATTACTTTAAATGTAAATGGATTAAATGCTCCAAGCAAGACATAGAGTGGCTGAATGGATAAAAAATCCTTACAAATGAGTCTCCCTAAAAGAGACTCACTTCAGATCAAAAGATACATACAGACTGAAAGTAAAGGGATGAAAAAAAGATATTTCATGAAAATACAAACAAACAAATAAAAACAGCTGGGGTAGCAATACTTCTATCAGACAAAACAGACTTTAAAACAAAGGCTATAAAAAGAGACAAAGAAGGAGCCAGTAATGCCATTTCTGGCTATTTAACTGAAGAAACCCAAAACACCAATTTGAAAAGATATATGTATTCATATGTTTACTGCAATATTATTTACAATAGCCTAGATATGGAGGCAACCTAAGTGTCCATCAATAGATGAATGATTAAATAAGTGGTACATATCTACAATGGAATATTACTCAGTCACAAAAAAGAATGAAATCTTGCCATCTGTAACAACATGGATGGATCTAGAGGGCATTATACTAACTAAAATATGTCAGAGAAAGGAGAATACCATATAATGTCACTTACATGTGGCATCTAAAGAACAAAATAAACAAAAGAGAAACAGACTCACAGATGCAGGGAATAAGCTGATGGGCACCAGATGGGAGGGAGGTTGGGGAGTGGAGTAAAGAATGTGAAGGGATTAAGAAGTACAAATTGATAGTTATGAAACAGTCATGGGGTATAAAGTAAAGCATAGGGAATATAGTCAATAATATGGTAATAACTATGTGTGGTGCCATGTGGGTACTAGTTAGGGAGATCATTTTGTAAATTATATAAATGTCTAACCACTCTGCATATACCTGAAACTAATATAAAACACTGAATATCAACTATAAAAATCATAAGGGGAGGGGGAAATATGAAGGGGATTAAGAGGTTTAAACTTCCAGGTATAAAACAATAAGTCATGGTGATGTTGTGTACAGCATAGAGAATATAGTCAATAATATTGTGATAGTATCGTGCTGTGTCAGATTGTTGCTGGGCTTACCATGGTGATCTTCAGGTATATAAATGTTGAATAATTATGGTATATACCTGAAACTTATATAATATTATATATTAGCTATATTTTAATAAAAATCACGTTTAAAAAGATTGTAAAGGACCTTATATGGTACTGATACATAATGAATGCTATAATTGCTACCATTTTGTTATCTTATTTCAGGCCTCCTGCAAATACCACAGTGCCCTGAGGCATCCAACTTGAAAACCTCTAAATATGTTAGAATTCTCAGGCTCCAATATCCTATGAACAATCAAGTTCTTCTGAGGTAACATGATATGAAATCTATTAGCTGGCCCCGGACTTTATCTCACTGTTGAACAGCTAGAGCCTTTCAACTTGGCACTTTGCACGTCAACTCTGCAACGAGAATGGGAGGGGAGGCCTCCACACTTGAGCAGTGGAGGGTAGGTGTGCGTACACTGAACCCCTGCAGGTGGGCAGGCGCTCTCCATCTGCACTCAATGTTTCAATTAGAAGCTGCTCCTTTCATTTCTGTGGTATGACTGATACCATCTCACCAGATATAACTTTTCAGGACAAATTTAGGTGACAAACTTGGTTCATAAAAGGAGACCCATGGAAAGACTTTATCACTGGCTCTACTGCCCTCTTACATTTTATCCAAGAAGCTTCCAGATTTGCAATGTGGAGGTCGCAGTCATACTCTGCAATACTAGCATAACGCCCTGGCCAAGGTGTCAATTCTATTCATGGAATTCAAAGCTCTGAACCATGTCAGTGCTGAAGAGAAATGTAAACTGCCAATTCTTCAGAGACCTTCCAATATCCTAGTACCATGTGAAGCAAGAACAGTGAACAGTCCTCTCTCACCTCCCTCACCAACCCACTGCCAGAGAAGAAACAGACTTCCATCTGGAGCCCTGCGTCTGTCAGCTTTTTGTTTTAACAACTTTATCAAGGTAGGACTGACATACAAAAAGTCATACATATTTAATATATACACCTCAATAAGTTTGGAGATAAGTATACACACATGATGTCAGCTTTAAGAAGGAACAAATTCTCCTAGCCTCATAAATCCCAGGTAATGACCTAACCAAGATTAATTTTTTCTTTAGGCCCTAGAGAAGCCAGTGGTTTCTGCTCCTACACCAGGATGGGTATAAGAGCTCACTGTTTGCCACTCGTTTACACTACCTACTATTTAAGTCAATTTATACAGCCAGCATTTCTAGATCATGGCTAAAAAATGTTGCACTGGGTATCAAGAGCCAGGCAGCACTATGAGCAAGCTTTCAACAAAAATTCAGTAGCCCTTTACTGCTGAAAACACAGTTCTGACTTTATTCTACATTGCTGAATCATGAAAAAAATGTAAGTTTACAAGGAAAGAAAACCCCAAATGCTAAACCACTGTACCCTCTGGCATGCATAGCAGCATCCATTCAATTTTCCTTTCTGTTCCTACTTCTCTTTCATAAAAAGCCCCCTGACACAAGCTTGCCCAATGGTCATTCCATGGAGCTTTAAGGGAGGAAGGGGGCCCTCGTGCTGACAGTGAAAGAAGTCAGTTCCAAGCACTTGCCCAAGGTCATCCATTGGGTCAGGGTAAAATCATGATCTTCCAGCTTCCCACTCAAAGTGTTTTCACTGCTGCAGCTGACAGGTCATCTGTCATGTGCCTCCTCACCTCATTCATGTCCAAGGGCCATTACCATGCCGGCATTCATCTTAAGACCTCAATGACAATGGCAAGCACCCTACAAGGCATTCCATGAATGGAGAAACTTACTGCATAAAACCCAGCTATGCCCAGTCCTGCATGCCATGAGGTTAGAGACCAGGAGGGTTCTCACAAAGGCGTGCATCCTGTGTGGAATGTCTCAACCTGCCAGATCTCAGAGAAGCTGGACTTCTCCCAAGGAGAGTTTTGCTCTGACTCTTGATAACTGTCAGCACTTCTCACGAAAACAGGAACTCCCGAGACAGAGATGCCAAGCAGCCGGGAACCATTAAGAATAAAACTTGAGCTGCTGAAGGAAACTGTAGACTGTGTGATTCGTCTTCCCTGGACTAAAACCTGTGAACTTTGAGAAGGAAGTGCTATTGTGGGCCTGCTCTGGACCTGGCTGAGCACACGTGGCTTCGCTGAGGCAGTAGAGTGTAGAGCAAGGTCTCTGAACTGAGGGCACCACTGACATTTTCAACTGGACAATTTGTTGTGGGGGCTGTCCGGTGCATTGCTGGATGTTTAGCAGCATCCCTGGCCTCTACGCAATGCCCGTAGCACCTCCTCTTGTCACTGTGACAACCAGGGTTGTCTCCAGACATTGCCAATGTCCCTTGGGAGACTGAATCACCCCCAAGTTAATAACCACTACTGTAGTAGCTAATTTGGCAGGCTCTGGAATCAGAGAACCAGAATCTAAATCCTAACCCTTTTATCCCATTTACCAGGCAAATTCCATAATTTCTCCATTCCTCAACATTCTTAACTGAAAATAGAGTTAATGTCAATATCCACGCATAAGGTGGTTATGAGGATGAAATGAGACATCACACATGAAGCATACAGTTTCAGAACTGACTCAGAGAAAGCCAATGTTCAGATATCTAGTACCATCCTTATTTTTCATAAAAGAAAAGGAGGCTCAGAGAGGTGACTAAGAGATCACATGACCAGCAAGCAGCCCAGCTGAGATGTGAACATAGGACTGCATGACTCTTCATACATTCAATAGCCATCGAGTGAGCTGCTACCAGGCCACTGGCCCTCTTCTGGGCTCTGTAGCTCAAGAAGAATTAGGAGACAATCCTCTGCTCAAGGATCTGTAAATCCGGTAAAGGGGGCAGTCACGTGGCCTGGTGGTTTCAGTAATACCTGCTGTGAGTTTTGGTAAAGTGCAGAGAAGTACTAGGGTTGTGTGTGTGTGAGGTGACTGAAGCATCTGAGCCAGACCAGGTCGTGGGGGGTGGGGGAGGGTGACAACACCCAAATGGATCCTGACAAAATCCAAAGCTCTTTCCACTTCACCACACTGCTTATTTAGTCAAACAGCAGACAGCCTTCGACAGGGACTACAGGTACACCTCTGAAGCATGAGTCTGCAGTAAGTCTCCATCTATTTGTGGCAAGGGAAGAAACCACACAGACTCAGTAAGACTGAGTCAGATCTCGTCATTCAGAAGCGCAAAGTGGGTTCATTGAAAGCTGCCCCTAGCCTGGAGTCAGTGCATTCTTCAGCAGTTTGGCAAAAGAGGTTAACACACCCCAGTCACCAGCACTGGGCTCCTTTGCTCATTTCCAAAGACAATTAAAACTCACTCAGCATGAATAGGCAGTGATGATGAATAAGTAAAAACCCAAATTGCCACAAGAGCTGGTCCTTTTCCTTGAAGAAGCTGATTGCATAAGAGACCAGGATCCTCACGATAGACAAAAGGGTTTCACAAGCACAGAAAATTTAATAGCCCTATATTTTACTTAATAAGCTGACTGCTAAAGACACACATTCATATTTCTACTGGATAGCTTAACACCTGCATCATGGCTGTGTCATCACACACCTGCACAAAATCCCAACTGCTTGGACCTGTCCTGCATAACAGCCTTGGGCCCTGCTAAGTAGGTGGTGAGGGTCGAACCCCAAGGCAATCCTTTTGAGAAGAGTATCAGGTGCCACTTGCTGGATCTCTGAGAAGAAAGAAGACCCCATAGGCCACTGTTGCATAGTGTGGCCCTTAAACTAGCAACATCAGCATCACCCAGGAGCTTGTGAGAAACACAAATTCTCGAGCTCTACTCCAGACCTACTAACTTAAAGTCTGTGGGCTTGGGAATCTATATTTTAGCCAGCTATTCAGATGATTCTTACATTAAAGTTTGAGAATTGATGTCATACACCATCTTTCCCATCACCATCACTTTCATTAATTCATTCAACAAATATTTATTGGGTAATTACCATTTAATAACCTTGATACTAGATGCTGGGTGTATTCTAGTGAATAAAATTGACATGGTTTTTGCTCTTGCAGAATTCAAATTCTCTTCTTAGGAGCAATAGGAGTGAGAACCGCTTTTGATGAGAAACCCCTGAGAGAATTAAAAGCAAACTCCAATTCCTGGAATATATGCGAGTACGGTCATACCATGCCATAAACATAAGAATGCTAGCCCAGGACAAATCTGGAGTAGGCACTGGATGGAAAATGACAGAAACAGTGGGTGAGAGAATCAGGCAATTCCTACTCTGTCTTTTTATAGCCACCTATCTACCATACTCTAGGACGCTGTACTCAGTTGCTTTTTACATTTCCTATTTCCCTTACCTGAGTCTGAGCCCCTTGACAAGAACCAGTATGTCCCATTCACTCCAGTTTCCTCGGGGTCAGCATGGTACCCATAACTCATTCAATATTTGCTGAATGAATAAGGAAAGGAATAAACCCAAATTAAGCCTTGGAGTTTTCCCAGTGCCCTCTGTATCCTAGGAACCCCTCAGATAGCCTGCAGCCTGCACCCAAGCTAGAAAAGGGCACCCACCCTGCACATCAATAACATGCATGCTTGCAAAAATTTTGCAAGCAGGACCCTGTCTTTACAAGCAGATCTCCACCTAGAGGACTATGGAGAAGAGCTTCCTACAAGGAAATCAAATCTTTCTGGAAGCACCTCACTCTATGCTGGAGGACTATGAGAGCAAGTAAGAAGAAAACTCAGGAGAGATAGGACTCCCTGGAAAGCGGCCCAGAGGGCAAAATTAGAAATGAGCCTAGGTTTAGGAGGGAGGACACAGAGAGAAGTACTGTCCCCTGCCTAGCCTACCTACAGAGAGAAACATCAACCAGTTGACACTGATAATAAACAACTCAGATCTCAGAAGATTTGCTCAACTGGAAATCCTTAAGCAAGCCAACAGTGGGAGATGTTTGCCTCATTTGAACACTTGATGGACTTAAGCCAGACTGTGTATTTACTTAGGAAAGAGAAGAATAAAACCGTAAATCGTATACTTCATGCTGAAATTTCATTATCCAAAACAAGGTAAAAACAGGGATATCATATCATCTTTCAGCTCTCAAGGAATACTCCAAAGATGAGGGCTTATTGTTTTGGTTTTGCTCATGTACTTTCTTATATAAAAAAAAAAAAAAAACATGATATATGAAAGTGGGAGCTTTCAGGTATAATGGAAGTGAAGGTACTTAGGAGCTGCAGGAGGCCCTAACAGAAGAAGAGGTAGAAAGAGCTGACAGAAGCTCCATAGCTGAAGCCACCAGTTGTCAGTAACTGAATAATCAGGAGGCTCTCTGCTTTCCATTTTGTGCCCCAGAAGGATTTTCCTCTGGCTTTCCAGAGCAGTCCAGAAGCTGGCAAAAGTCTTACTCATGACTCAGGTATGAGGAAAGAGGGCCCAAGCTAGGCTCACTCTTATTCTCAGTGTACTGAAACTTCTAAGATAAAGCATGAGTAAAAGGTTTGGGGTCTCTCTCACTTGAGCAGAAGGAGAAGAAGGGAATAAGAGGAAAGGTCTCCCAGCCAACCATCCACCCACTGCTGCCCAGTGAAGGGGCCCCTGGGCTAAGGCTGCGGCAGGACTGCTCAAGGAAGCACTGGGGCATTGAGAAAAGAATCACTGGGCCAAGCTGGTACTGACACAAAGGCTCAAGCAGCTCCTACAGAGAAGAACTCAGGCTCTGGGGACTTTGGTCTCCTAGGAGGGCCTGTGGGCCTCATGGCCCCCAGAGCAGGTGCTTGAGACCCTCTGCCTGCCCAATACCAGCCTCCCATGTGGTGAGTCAGGCAGGGGCAGACATAAGCCAGCGAGCTCCTAGAATTGGGTTCCAGAAAGAAGGAAAGAGAGAGAAAGACTGAGATTGAGGGAATGAGTAAGACCAGGGTGAAGACAGAAGCAAGAGAAAAGGAAGTAAAAAAAAGAGTCATTAAGATTAACTGACCACTGTTTTAAGAGTTTCACATATATTTACTCATTTAATTACAGCATCTTCAAGTACAAGTATTATTATTATTATCCCCCATTTTATAAATAAACAAAGGCTGAGAACTAGTAAATGTCCAAACCAAAATTCGAACCTAAATACTTTGGTTCCAGCATATGAAAAAATAAAAGAAGGAAAGGGAAAGGAAGACAAAGAAAGGGAAAGGGGAGAAGAAAAGAAAATCTTAATATGGAAGGCATTTAATAAAGTGAATGGATGGACAGCAGGCAATGAAGAGATAAGTGAAGCAAGTCCAATATCACTATCAAATATAATCACTATCCAATATAACCAGTCACTACACAGAGACTGTCCTTACGTTTGTCTAGCTTTCCTTCTAACTAGTAGAAGGCTGCATAATAGGGCTTATTATTTCACAAATTTAATTCTCCAAATCAAACATTCCCAGAAAGTAAGAACAGAAATAATACACACAGTCTACAAAGTAAAAGTTAGCTCTGCTCTCCAAGGTTAGAATATAAAAATGTGTCCCTTAGATAATGAGACCAGTCAGAGAAACTTAAATCACTCTTTATGTTTTTTAAACTCCATTCAATAGTTAGTTGCTGCATGTTCACCCTAGGCCAGACCCAAGATGAGGCAGCACAGAAGAATAGAGTTCCGCAGTGGCTCAATAACCATCTCCACAGTCCTCAATCAATCAATGAGTTCTATATACACAGAAGGAGAAAAGCCCCTGGGAGAACAGAGACAGGGAGTAACTTGTTTTGCCTGGATGGGTTGAGGAACGTGGCATTTGAGCTAGACCTTGAAGAATGAGCTAAAGTTTCCCTGGTGAGAAAGAGGACACAGGCATTACCAGCAAAGGAAACAACATGAGTGCAGGCCTGGAGGCGTCAGAATGCAAGGAAGCATCAAGAAAGTTGTTAGAAGTTCAGAAAAACAGAACTGTACAAGGAAAAAGTGGAAAGAAATAACTCCAATGAGAAATATAGAGATCCACGTGTGGTGGGGTCTTGACTGCCCTTTAGTCTTTGAGGTCAGAAACCTTTTGATAACCTGGTCAAGCTCTGGATCCACTAACATATACACATATACAAAATTTTAAGCTTTCAATCAAGATGACAGAGTAGATAAATGCTGTGCTCACCTCCTATGACCACATCAAAATTACAACTAGCTACATAACAACCATCATTGAGAATCACCAATGTCTAGCTGAACAGAAGTCCTATAACTAAAGATATGCAGAAAAAGCCACTAATGGACTAGTAGGAAGGGTGAAGATGCAGAACGGGCTGGTCACACACCCACATGTGGCAGTAAAATTTGGGAGAAATACTATTGCAGAGGTCTCCTTTGAGAAGTGAGGGGTCCCAGTCCAATTTCAGGAAGAGAAGTCTCCATAATTTCTGCATGTGAAAACCATCAGAGATTGTGATTGAGACAAAGGGCTGCTAGAGTCCCAGGCATTCCTCCTAGAGAGTGGACACACATACTTACTGATAGACCCACTCACTCTGAAGTCCAGTGCTGGCACAGCAGCTCAAAATTCACAAGAGACATTCAGTGAGGAACTGAACTGTCTGGCTTCAGGGTGAGGGCTGGAGGGGTAGCTTTCTCCCAGATAGAAGTGCTAGAAAAAGCCATTGTTCCTTTGTTGACCCCTCCCTCCACACAGCCTGCATTTGCAAGCAGGCACCATAGCTGAGTCTCCATCAACCTCACTAACACCACTCGCCCCAATCTAGTAATTCCCTAATACCCTACCCCCGCCCCCCACCCAACTTGCAAGCCACTTCCATAAGAACTGCCAGTCCTGGCTCATGCTTCAGACTTTCCTAAAATCTCTCAAAGATTCACAAACCCCAATCAAGCAACATCTGGCCTCAGCATGTCCCATACCTCTTGCTAAGCAGCCCCAAGCCAGGAACTAGCAGCAGTCAGCCTTGGTCTGCAGGTCTGCAGCTTAGTCTTTCCTATACATCTCCAAGCCAGCACAAGTTGCAACCATCTGCATATCACTTTGTTGCTGATACCACAAGGGCACAAGCAGTGGCTGACCTTGGCCTGCACCAGAGCCCCTTCCAAAAGGCCCCAAAACCAAGAAACCAAGTAGGCAGCTTCTGACCACACCAGAGCACTACCCAACCACCTCCACAAACAACAAATCCAAAAGGAAGACTCAGCAGGCACCAGAGCCCCGCTAAAGCAAATCCTGCTCCGTAGAGTCAGCCACTGCACAACAGCTCCTCCACTGAAGTCACAGCCAGTCCTCACAAACCATCAGCCAGAGGATCAGCCCCACCTACTGACATGCCAACTGCAATCAAGGCTCAACTACAACAGCAGAGCACACCTAACCCACACAAGAGACACACTTGGAACACCTGGCTCCAGTGACCAGAGAAACTGTGCCACTGGGTGCCACAGAACATTAATATATTAGGCCACTCTACCAAGACTAGAAGACATAACAGCTCTATGTAATACACAGTTACAAACACGGGGAGGCAGCCAAATGAGGAGACAAAGAAACATGTCCCAAATGAAAGAACAGAACAAAACTCCAGAAAAAGAACAAAACAAAATGGATTCAAGCAAACTACCAGCTGTAGAGTTCAAAACACTGATTATAAGGATGCTCAATAATCTCAGTAAGAACTTTAACAAAGAGATAGGAAACATAAAAATGGAGACAAAACAAAAAAAAGAATCAGTCAAAAATGAAGAATACGATAACTGAAATGAAGAATACATCAGAGTGAATCAACAGATTAGATGACACAGAGGATTGAATCAGTGATTTAGGCAGCAGAAAACACCAAATCAAAATAGCTCAACTGTTCAAAAAGAGAAAAGAATCCAAAAAACTGAAGACAGTTTTAAGGGGTCCCTGGGATAACATCCAGCATACCAATACTCACATCATAGGGGTACCAGAAGAAGGGAGAGAACAAAGAAATGAAAATGTATTTGAAGAAATAATAATGGAAAGCTTTTTTAACCTGGCAAAAGAAATACACATACAAGTCCAAGAGGCATTGACTGTCCCAAACAAGATGAACACAAAAAGTCTCACACCAAGACACATCATAATTAAAACACCAAAGATTAAAGACAAAGCCCATGGGAGAACAGAGTAAGGGGAGTAACTCACCCTAAAAGCAGCAAGAGAATCCTAAAAACAGCAAGAGAAAAGCAGTTAGTTACTTACAAAAAAGCTCCCATAAGACTATCAGCTAATTTCTCAACAGAAACTTTGAAGACCAAAAGAGATTGGCAGGAAATATTCAAAGTGATGAAAAACAAGGAACTACAACCAAGACTCTCAAGCCAGCAAGGCTATCATTTAGATTCAAAGGACAGAAAAACAGCTTCTGAGATAAGAAAAAGCTGAAGAAGTTCATCATTACCAAACGAGTATTATAGAAAATGTTAGAGGGACTTCTTTAAGAAAAAGAAAAAATCAAAAATGTGAATAATAAAATGGCAAAAAATGCATATTTATTAATAATTACTTGAAATGTAAATGGATTAAATGCTCCAATCAAAAGACATAGAGTGGCTGAATAGGTTTAAAAAAAATGCCATAAGAGACCCATTTCAGGTCAAAAGACACACAAAGACTGAAAGTAAAGAGCTAAAAAAAAATTTTTTCATGAGAATGGCAGCAAAATAAAACAGCTAGGTTGCAATACTTATTATACCAGACAAAAGAGACTTTAAAATAAGAGACAAAGAAGGAACCAGTAATGCCACTTCTGGGAATTTATCTGAAGAAACCCAAAACACCAATTTAAAAAGATATATGCTTCCATATGTTTACTGCAGCATTATTTACAATAGCCAAGATATGCAGGCAACTTAAGTGTCCATCAATACATGAATGGTTAAAGAAGTGGTACATATATACAATGGACTATTACTCAGCCATAAGAAAAGGATAAAATCTTGCCATCTGCAACAACATGGATAGACCTAGAGGGTATTATGCTAAGTAAAATAAGTCAGACAGAAAAAGACAAATACAATATGATTTCATTTATATGTGGAATCTTAAAAAATAATAATAAGTGAACAAACAAAACAGAAATAAACTCACAGATACAGAGAACATTTTGATGGTTGCAAGATGAGAGGGGAATTAGGGAATGGGTGAAAAAGGGGAAAGGATTAAGAAGTACAAATTGGCTGTTATAAAATAGTCATGGGGATGTAAAGTATATATAGGAAACAGAGACAATAATATTGTAATAACTATGTACAATGTCAGATGGGTACTAGATTTATCAAGATGATCACTTCATAAGTTATATAAATGCCAGATCACTATGCTGTACACTTGAAACTAATATATTGTATGGCAACTATATTTCCTAGATCTGAAGGACCCCACCAGTTTCTAGACTTAAAGAACCCACTGAGTACTAGAATAATGGATTAAAATGTATACACACATCATGATGAAATTTCACAGTATTAGAGAAAAAGAGAAGCTCCTACAACCTTCTGGAGAAAAATAAACAAGTCATAAACAATAGGGTCATGCATAAAATGATTTTAGACTAGTCAACAACACCTGAAGCCAGAAGACAAGGTAGCAAGGTGTTTAAACATCTATAGAATTATTTCTAACCTAGAATTCTATATTCAACCAAACTATCAAGTAAGTTGTAGGAAGAACATATTTTCAGATATGCAAGGTCCCTGAAAGTTTACTTCCTATATGTTCTTTCTCAGGAAACTATAGTTAACCCTTGAACAACACAGGAGTTAGGGACACCAATCCCTGGTGAAGTTGAAAGTTCACATATGACTTTTGACTTCCCCAAAACTTAACTACTAATAGCCTATTGTTGACCAGAAGCCTTAGCAATAATATGAACAGCTGATTAACACATATTTTGTATGTTATATTATATGCTACTCTTACATCAAAGTAAGCTAGAGAATATAAAATTTTAAGAAGAAAATCAAAAGGAAGAGAAAATATATTTACAATATAGTACTGTATTTATCTATACTGTAAGTTTATGTTGTCTGTTTACAAGATGAAAAAAAATCTATGTATAAGGGAACCCACATAGTTCAAATCCACTGTGTTCATCTTATTTGAGGTCAAATGTACTTAACCAAAATGAGGAAGTAAACTAAGAAAGAGGAAGATGTGGGATGGGAGGACACAAGAGCAAGGCAAAAGGATGCTCCATGATGACAGTGACAGGAAATTCCAGGATAACTACTGTGCAGCCAGTAGAGGGGGCAACCAATTCAGACTGGAGCAGTCAGAAGGCTGTGGGATACATTCCTTCAAGGAGATGAAACCAACAGACTGTGTCATGTGCCTAAACCTCTTAAGGGGATTTAGGAAACTGGCAGAAAGTTTGAGGTAGAATTTGTGGTATGCAGAAAACAAAGCAAACTCCAGGGAAAACAGAAAGCTGTTAGGGGAAAGAAATCAAGGTTTACAAAATGGCTTCACAAAGAATGGACAAAGAATAGACAAGGAAGGGTCCATGTATGTCAAGGGGACAGAAGGAGGGAAAAGACTAATATTGTCTTCTTCCACAATAGAGTCGATAGGTGCAAAACTGAAAAAATAGAAAACAGCAACGCAAAAAAAAAAAAAAAAAAAAAAAGGTAAATTCCAAAGGAACCAGATAAGAGTTGAAAGTAGCTGCCTCTGAGAAGGACAGCTAGTTTTTGGTAACAGATCTTGTAGACATATTTGACTCTATACTATGAACAGGTATGACTTTGATAAAAAATAAAGAAAAAAGTTTTGCTTTTGAAATCAGGGTGTTCTCAGATCTCCAGGCACCAATATAAGTGTCCTCACTCAGGCAAGAGAGAGCTATAAAAAGATGGCAGGAAAGCAGAAGGTAAAGCCCCACTTCAAAGTCAAACAGATCCGGATTTGAGACTCTGCTCTGCCCTTACTAACTATAACACCTCAGGCAAGTTGGTTAAGATTCAGTGACTCCCATTCTTCATTATGAAATGGTCACAGTAACAGTCCTTACCTCACAGCTACAGCAGACTAAATGAGACCAAGCACTTAAGGTTTTAGCACAGAACCCAGAGTACATGGTGAGCACTGGCTCCACAGAAGCATTTTAAATAATGAACACAGTTGTGGTGGGCACACTGAGGAAATAGGGACACTCCAGAAAATGATCCCAGGGGACCTGGCTCACATACTGCTCCAGGAGCTGCCTAGCCCCAAGTGCCTGCTCTGAGGATACCTGGCTATGTTATGCACATTTAGAATGAGACTGAGATCTGAACAAAGTAGGCCTGCCCATAAGAGATGTGTGTCACGACTTCCTTTACAAACAGATGGCACCTGAGCCTCCTGAAGCCAGAAACGTGGAGTTGGAGAATGACCGAGCAAAACAGTTCACTCATAGTATTTCTAAACAGATTTCATAACCAGATTATGCCTAAGATTTAAACTTGGCAAGCGCACATCTATTCTTCAGATTGTGAAACCAATATTCAAATAGCTGATGAGGCAGTTTCCCAATAGAATGACACAGGTTCCATTGAAGATGCCGACTGTAAATATGTCATGGACACTTCACAATGTCTCATTCAGCAGGAAGTGCACAAACCATTTGAGAGAACTTTGCCTAGAAAACACAAATTCCAAGGCCTGGCACATAAGTATTCAATAAATGATTGTTAAACAAGTGAATGAAAAGAAAGCTACCACTAGACTTCCAAAGTGAAAGAGAATGGATTTTATAAAGCAGGCTTTAGGGTTTATCCAACTAGTCCAGTCTCCCATTCTGCAGCTATGGAAAGGGATGCTCAGAGAGGCAAAGTCATATTTCCAAGGTTTTGTACTTGTTACTGATTAAACTGTGTTCCCAAAATTTCATATTTTGAAGTCCTAACCCCCAATACCTCAGTGTGACTTCACTTGGAGACAGGGTCTTTACAGAGGTAATCAAGTTAAAATGAGGTCATTAGAGTAGGCCCTATTCCAATGTAACTGGCATCCTTATAAGAAGGAAAAATTTGGACACAGATACATGCACAGGGAAAATATCATGTGAAGACAAAGCAGAGATGACAGTGATCCCCCTACAAGCCAAGGAATTCCAAAGGTTGCAAGCAAACCATAAGAAGCTAAGTGAGAGTCATGAAACTGATTTTCTCTCACAGCTTTAGAAAGAACCAATCCTGCAGACGCCTTGATCTTGGACTTCTAGTCTCCAGAACTGTAAGGCAATAAATTTCTGTTGTTTAAGCCATGGAGTTTGTGACACTTTGTTACAGAAGCCCTTGGCAAACTAAAACAATACTTTCTCTGCTACACACCCAATAGCTCTAGAAAAAGACAAAAATGGAAAGCCATTTTAGCTGACTTTTTTACAGGCAAGCCTTATTATTATAACCCTTTATAGGATGATCAGAAGGTCAATAAATTATAGGCTAGGAAATATGATTATTCATTCATTTAATTAATATTTCCTGGGCACATACAAAGTGCCACCACAAGCACAGCTCTGTCCCTGTCATTGGTGAGCACACACACAAGCCGCAGAGGTGGACTCAACACCAGGCAACTGAAATACAGCACTGTCTGGCTCAGAGATAGGAGACCCTCACTCTGCCTAGGAGAGTTGGGGGAGGGTATCACAGAAAATGTGATATTTGAGATGGTCTTAAGGGAGAATTAAGAGTTTTCCAAGCAGAATTGGTAGATGAGGGCATTCTAAGAAACCAAAATCCCATAAGTAAAATTCTGGGGTTCCCATGGCAGAGGTATTCTGAGGGCATTATGAGAAGTATCTCTGGGATGAAGAGGAGGTTCTCTATCACACTGTGAAGGGCTGAGTTTGGGTTGTTATCCTATATGCAGAGGACATAGAGTCCTTCCAGCAGATCAGATCCTCTTTCCAGATGACCACTCTAAGGGGGGGAGCCTAAAGGTCAGGAGAGCAAACAGCCAAGAGGCTCTTGTCACCATATTGGTGAGGGATGACAGGGGTCTGAACCATAGAGTTTCAGAAGGGATGAATGGATCCCCCAAGTCATTGCTGAGGCCAAATTAGTCTGTGTTACCCAGGCTCCACAGGAAGTGACACTGGCCTACAAGGGACGGTGCCAATATCTTCTTCCTGCCTTCAAGAAGGAGAACAAGTGCCCCCAGGTTCTCAGATCATACATCTGTCTTAATAACTCTAGAAATAACCTCATATGGAATATGGGAGAGGCCACTGAGGGCAACAAAAGGTGATGTAGGTGTCATTTCCCTTTAAGACTTGTGCACACCCAGCTAGGTCTGTCTCAACTGTGGCAGGTCGTGGTTTACTCAGGGCTCTCTGCTGTTCCAGAAAGCTCCAGGTCAACCTAGCAGGCTCTGGCCTCACAAAAGGAGACAGCCCCATGACTGCAGAAAAAAGCAGATGTCAGAATTCCAGACAGGGGAGCCAGGTCCATGAAGGAGTCACTGGGGATCAGGTAGAACTGGAGTCCTCCCAATAATATCCCACTCTGTTCTAGAAGCCCAGAATCTTGGGATTCACAGGGACTTTTCTAAACTAATGGCTTCCACAACCTTCCATCAACTGCTTGTCCAGCTTAACGTTAAACTCCTCCAGGAGGAAGAAAGCCTGGCTCTGATCTTTAGACAGCCCCACTGATCTTTAGACAGCTCTGACTGTTAAAAAGCCTTCCTTATACTGAGCCCGCGGGGCCTCCTTTATCAACCCAAATGCCCCAGGGAAAAGGTTTAATGCCACTGCTGCCTCTCTTCGAGTGACTGAGGGTAACACTCATGTCTCGCCCCCTCTTCTGGCTGATGACCTCCCGTGGCTTTACATCACTCCTCAGTCTGTTAATGCTCCTCATGCCAAGGCCAGATAACTTCTACTTTATCACTTGAAATTTTTGCCTTGGAAGGAACTTTATGCCCAAGATTTCTCCTTACTTCTCTGGCACCCAAAATCACATTCCAAAGACATTTCTGATCTTTTAGAATAAAGTACACAAAGAAATATCAAGTGGATGATAGAGGTAGCCATTGGAAAAAGAAAAGATGGGGTATATATGTTGAGAAAGCAAAATAAGAGTGGTGAATAGGGGTAGTGGGGTGGAGATGACCCCCTTTTCCTTCACTCTGATTCTTCTAAGTGCATACTCTGGCATGTCACTGTCATTATCTGAGAAATCTGAAAAACAGTGAAGCATGGTGCTGGGGTGGCCACAGCTGGAAGATCAATTCCTTCATACAGAGATTTGCTTTGTTTAGCAGGCGGACACTGATTGTTTTGAATCCCGGAAGTGAACATCTCCAAGTGGCATCCAAGACAATCTAATATTAGGTGAGGAGAGTAAATATATTAGAATTTCAATTTCTGATTGATTTACTTTGTACTTTTAAATCTGATTTTTGCATGCACTATGAGTCCATTATATAATTTGTAAGTAAACATATACACATATATTAAAGATGCATGCTCAATATATTTTTACTGAGATGCTTACATAACCTTTGGTACATGCATTAAGAGGGTGTTATTTAAGCTGCATTAATAGTTATATCTAGAATGAGGAAGGAGATAATCACATTCACACTACTTGTCCAGACTAAACCTGGAGAATTGTGTTCTATGTAGGAAGTTCTACTATATGAGCTAACTCCAAAATGAGTCCTTTCGAACAACAGCGACAAAAGATGTCAAGGATACTTGAAACTGTGTCATCACAGGAACACTGGATGGAATTGGGAGTGTCAAGCTTGGTAAGTGTGTGGAGTACCTGAAAGCTGGCTTCAGATTTCTGAAGGGCTATCTTTGGAAGTGAAAGTAAGCACAGTCTATGTAATCCAAGAGTTAAAGCCAATGGGTGAAATTACAGGTAATAAAATTTGGGCACAATCTACAGAACTGTCCAGCATTGCTATCTCAAGAGAAAGAGTGAGCTCCCTGTCACTAGGGATGTGCAGACAGATGCAGGGTGACTACTTGTTGAAGATATTGCAAAGCAGGCTCCATCTATAGATGGGTCGCTCATCTGGAACACAAGTTTCCAACAAAATTAGAGCATAGACAACTGCTGGTCTATGGGGTAATTTTAGGTGGAACGTGAATGGATATTTTTTATTTTAATAGTTATAACACAATCTCACAGATATCTTTAACTTGGATGAGGTTGAATTTACTGAAGTTAGTCAACTGATATAAAGAAAACTATCGAGGAAAAGATAATAGAAGGGACATGACAAAACTCTTGAATGACTGAAGATGAGAAAACAATGGAGATGATGGGAAGACCAAGAACATTCCTCCTTGCCTCAAAATTCCAAGAGCCTCTGATCTTCAAACTCACCCTCCAACCAGAGATCATTTCTGCCTTGCTCCTTCCAGCAAAGTGCAAGCCCCAAAGCCGGAGTCTCCAGAACCCCCTGCGTTCACCTAGCTTCCTAGAACATCAAGACTTGGCATCTTTCTCTTCCACCTCCCCAGCCCAAAATACCAGTCTTGGACCATGAACACCCTGTTTTTCTGTTAGGAAACAAAATAAAACTCTTAAACATACTACTACCACCACCCCATTTATAACTAGGCCACCCCTCCCTAAGTTCATCTCAGGAAATGCATATTTATTTGAGCATTTGTCTCCTGTAGGGTATCTCTGAGTCCCTAAAGGAAACTCCTGAGTCAAGAAGAGCAATGATTTTTAGTCACAAAGGGCCTTAGGACACACCCCCAACCCAGTAATGCACTTACAATAACATGAGAATCATGCAATCAACTCTTCACAGTTTAAAAAGCATTTCCCACACCCATTTTTCATCTGATCCTCACAACCAGTGAGGCATTTATTTACAGTGATTATGCCCATTTTTGGACAAGGAAATTGAGACTCAGAGAGGCTGCATAATTGGCTAAAGGCCACACAGCTTTCAAACCCACATAAAAATCCCCTTTTACCAAATCCCTAGCTCAAACCACTGTACCACACTGCCCCCCAGTGACCCAGAGGACAGTAGCCCATCTATGAAGGCAGCAAGAGCAGCTGTTGTCACCACACTCTATACAAAAAAAAAAAAAAAAAAGGATTGTGGGTGTTGATCTCAAAACGAGCCTCATAGAGCTCTCATATGCCCCTCAAAAACTCAAGCAGCTTCCTCATCTGCTTAATTTATGTGGCTGATATCTGCCTGTCTCCTAGGATGGTTCTAAATGGAATGACTTAAGCAAAAGGGTCTGGCATACAATAGGGGTTCGCTAATTGCATGCTGGGTCTGTTGGTACTCCTTACTTTTCTATCAGAGATCCTGGTTAGAAAAAGAGGTTTGGAACAACTCGCTGAACCTATAAACCTAACTGGAACCGAAACCCCAGATTTCTAGATCATGTGTTTTCATCTGAAACCTAAGTGCGTGCCTCTTCTTGTTTGGCGCCTGCAGGAATTTTGTAAAATGAATCATTTCAGCAAAATGCATCTTCATATCAGAGAAGGCAGAAACCTAGGAATTTGGGGGGAAGGGGAAAGCAATAAAATGAATACTATTAAATTCCACTGACTCTTGGCGCAGAAGGTGTCTTAAGCATATGTACCAGATTTTCAAAGATGGTCCTTACTTCAGATGCTCTGTGCCCTGTTCAGACCATGTGGTGGACACCGTGCCAGGACATATAACTCAATTTGGGGTCAGGAAAAGATGGTCATTGAAAGTGCGTGCCAGACCTCAGACTCATAGGTGCACAGTCTAGAAAAGAAAACAATGGAGAAAGCAAAGGATGGCCCAATGTGTAAAGTGACATGGTAGAGGAGGAAATTGAAGGATGTTAGCAATTCAGAGCATACCAGAAAAGTCAAAGATTTCACAAGGAAGGGGCACTCAATTTGGATACTGAAAGTTGACTCAGAATTTGTACATGGAGAAGAGAGAAAATGTACCTGTATCAGCGCTCTGTCTGCAATCCCTCGCCCACCTGCTGCAAACCTTCCACTCCTTATCTGACTCTGATAACTCATCTTTCCCACCCATCCTCATAAGATGGCCCAATCTTCCTTTCTTCCCCTGTGATTCCCATCCAACCCATGTGTCCTCCCTCCTCCACATCTTCCTTTCACCATGAATCACAAGGCCCATTCAGATCATCCTTCGCAGAACAAATTCAAAATGGCTTATTTATCTAAGACTCTCCCTCCACCCCCAGTCCTCTGTCCTCATAGGACAGCAAAATGAAAAAAATGCCAGACCCAACAGAGGACAGAGCATGGAGGTGCTGCCGGCTCATGATTCATAACTCAACAGAGATGAGTGAGAGGCTGTGGTGGGTGTGGGAGCAGTAAAGCCACAAAGAGAAGAAGAAGGATTAATTGAACTAAGCCAAGCTCAACCTTAAAGATCCTGGTTTGTTCCCGAAATAGGGTTGAGCTTATAGCTGGTTCTTACTTGTTAGTAACCAGTTCACCCATCCCTTCTCTTAAGTCCTTGTTCATTAATCTTCTTAAAGAAAGCAACTTGACTCTGTCAGGTTTTCTGGCTATGTGTCAAAAACCTGTTCTTCCACTAGGAGATCTCAGAAATGAAGTGCATATATAGAAATCTTCACAGAGAACTTCCATATAGAACAGGTAAATCATTTTCTGACCCACTGTTCTGAGTTACATACTGATGAAGATGCATATGCTTAAGCACAAGAAGCTGCATTTATCCATTCACCCACTCATTCATTTATTTTAAAGTATAAATACTGACTAGAATCCAGACACAAGCTAGGTATTGTGAATATGAGCAACAGTGAACAAGTCAGGTGAGGTCTCTGCCCTCACAGAACGATGCGGAAGCTAGACACATACACAAATAACTGCAACATTCTGTAATTGGTGGTGTAAGAGAGACCCTAAGAGCACGCTTTACAAATCATCAAAGGCATTAAAGATATTTTCACAGAGAAAGTAACATTCTGCGGTCTCTGTGAGGTCAGGGACTGTGTCCTACTCACCACTATATCCCCCAGGCACACAGCACAGGGTTTTGCTCATTGGAAGTGCTCACAGATGTTTGCCAAATAAATAATCAAGATTTCAAAGAATGAGTAGGAGTCACTAGACGAAAAGAGAAAGGAGGTTCATTACAGGAAGAGGCTGCCATGATGACAAGGCTCAATGTATGGGCCTTTATGGGGAAGGACAAGTATTTCAGTATGTGTGTGGCATTACTAACAGCAGTAGATGATGCTGGAGAAGGGTTCAAATTGGGAAATTTATTATCATGGACTTGCCATGGGTAGATCCGTATGGATGTACTTTCTCAATTAAAAACATTGTCTCATAAACTTCAGTAAGGTGGAGACTTTTTTAACAGCAAAACTGTTCGTGTAGGTAGCTGTGACCTTGCCCAGGGAGTGAACACATAAGGACTTCAATCAGAGTCTAGCCAGGTGTCTGCCCAGTCTCTCTCTCCTACCCAGAGGCTGTTACACTGAGAGTCCATATCCTCCACCTTATCCTTAATGTCTTAAAAATGACCCTGCTGACTGGCTGCAGCTCCTCTGAATCTTAGAATGGATGGCATATGCACAGAGCCAAAAGAGAAGGCACTAGATCCAGAGGGACCTGTGGACACTCCCAGACACCTAACAAGACTCTGGCACATTGAAACAATAACCGTTTTCTAAAATTTCAGCCATAAAACAAAAAAAGCACAAAGATGTTCAATTTTCTTTTCTTCTCTCTTTTTTATTTTCTTTTTAGATAACACTAGATAGGTAGACAGGTAGATAGATAGATAGACAGACAGACAGACAACTCCACAGAAAACCTGGGTACAATCCTAGCTCTCTAACTCACTATGAGACATCAATCAAGTCACTTAAAGTCTGTGACTCTCAGTGACGTCATCTATAAATGATAACGCATCCATGCAGGGTTATGGGAACTGAAGGACAGGGGGTCTCCAAAGCTCCTGCCGAAAGCCTGGTGCTCAGAAGGCACTCGACACACCTGATTCCCCTCCTGGCCTCCCACCCCTTCTAGTAGACAATTGTGTCACCTCTGGTTTACAATGCTCACTTTTGCTCTCCTGGTAACCTTGCTTTGCAGGTGCCCTTAAAGGAAAACCTCACTGTCTGTTTGCTTTACAAGACAGTGAATGTCATTTCCTAGTGACTAAGGATTGGTAAATCAATAACCAGGGAGTAGATACAGCATCAAGTTGCAGCTCTTTTCCCTGGTCTTCTCACCTTCTCAGACACATCAGCCCTTGCCCCGCCCCCACCCATTACACACCTACAGCTTGCAGGTGCTGCATCTACCTATGTGCCCTGCTGTCCCACCTCACTGTGCTTTCTCTTGGGAATGCCTTTCCGACATCTCCTCAGCGGGATGAATTCACTCATCTTTCAAGTCTCAGCTCAGGTGTCATTTCCTCAAGGAAGCTGTTTGCGAACTCCCATATGAGAATGATCACCCCTTCCCCTGGTCCTTGAACGCCTTTTACTCTCTATATCTTATCATATACCATGTCATGTCAAAAATTTCTAGTTTTGAATCTGTCTCCCCAAATGGCCTCTAAGATCCCCAAGAACAGAAACCATGACTTGGGTGTCATTTTAACCAGTGCCTCTCTCAGAAATGAAGAGAAAGTAGCCATACATTAAGAGAGTTATTGAAACAAGCTGACAATAATCATAAAAAACATACTGGAACATTATTTCTATGAGCAGACTGTTAACAAACCCTTAGTCTCCAAAGGTGACACTCTGTCCCCTGCCCCAACAATAAACCATATCTCCCTGTATTCGTGCCCTTGAACAGTCCTCTCCCCTAGAATCTGGGCTTGCTCTGGACCGGTAAAATGCAGAGACACTGCCCCCTGCCTAACTTCCAAAGCGAGGTCATAAGAAACCTTGCAACTTCTACCTGGGTTTCTTGCAATACTCTAGGGCAGCGGTCCCCAACCTTTTGGGCACCAGAGACCGGTGCTCCTTTGAGAATCTAATACCTGATGATCTGAGGTGGAGCTGAGGTGATGATGCTAGAGCTGGGGAGCAGCTGCAAAGAGAGATGAAGCTTCACTCTCCCGCCTGCCACTCACCTCCTGCTGTGCATCCCAGTTCCTAACAGGCCACAGACCAGTACTGGTCTGCAGCCAGGGGTTGGGGACCACTGCTCTAGGGCAGTGGTTTTCAGCTGGAGGCAATTTTGCTTCCCAAGGATTTTGGGAATGTCTGGAGATATTTTGGTTGTCATAACTTGGGAGGGGTTTAGGGGAAGGTGCTATGAGCATCTAATGGATAGAGGCCACTAATGCTGCTAAATACCCTACAGTACATAGGACAACCCCCCACAACAAAATGGCCCCAAATGTCAATAGTACTGAGGCTGAGAAACCCTGCTCGAAGGGAAACCAGATGCCATGTGAGAAGTCCTACTCCCCTTAGATGGCCGGGCTAGGAGGAAGTCCAAGCTAGTCATGGGGAGAGAGAAAACTGGCCTGCCTGTAACTATACCAGCCACGCAGCTGAAGTACCAGACAGGTATGTGAAGTCATCTCAGAAGCCAACCCACTCAAGCATCAGTTGACTCCAGCCTCAGCACTATCAGACAACAGCCACATGAGACCCCAAATAAAAAGCACTCCATTGAGCCAGAGACTGTAAAAGACAATAACATATTGTTGTTTTAAACTACTAAGTTTGGGGGCAGTTATTTAACTGCAATAATACATAACCAAAGCACCTGGATTCTGATGTTTCTAGGGCTTTTGCCTTTCTCATATCTCTCATTTATCTCCCTCTTATCCTAAAGTCTGGGATGGCAGGTTTTGTTCATGCAAATTGGTACAGCTGCTTTCTCAGATATTCAGACAAATGCAAATTCCCTGATAATTGCCCGTGATCCTACCAGTTAGGGCAGCAGAAATCCGGTACACTTTGTAACTGAGGAGCTAGGGCCACTTTCATTTTACCGCTGGGAAAAGGGAGACATACGTACAACTCAGAGTGCTGCTGCTGTTCGTCCACGTGACAGGCCTCAGAGACTACACTGACCAAGGTGAGAAAGTTCTGCCAGAGAAACGCGAGTGAGCTCTGGCTGAGAACCAGAGTTAGTACAAGGGGAATCCACATAATGTCAGGACACACCACAGTATCCTTGGCTTCCATTCCACAATAATTCATCACCTAACTCAACTCAATTCAGCAAACATTTACTGAACACCTGCTGTGTGCAGAAATTAAGCTTAATCCCAATGGAAGACTTGGAGATGAAATTACCTAGTTCCTACATAAAGGAGTTAATATTTTAGTCAGATGAACTAACATACCAACAGCAAGTTATGGAACAAAATGATAAAATAAAATCGACGCTCAAGTGAGATGCAAGCAGGTGAAGGGTCTGTGAGTTTTCACGATGTTCATGAAGGGACACTCATGCGTCATATCATCCACCTACCAAACACCCACTATATTCTAGGCTTTATACTGCAACTGAACCCAATGGTCAGAGGTTCATGACTCAATATACACGTATAATTCATATGTTCAGACATAGTACATAGTCCTGGGAATTTAGTAAATAAAAAAACTGTTACAACAATACATTCCAAGAATTAACAAATGACAAGTTATTTTAGTCTCTATATTGAGACTCTAAATCTGAGGACTGAGAAGTCTCACTCTATTTGCTGTATTTTAAAGATTAAGAACGATAATCTTTCTGGGAAAGGGAGAGAAATCTGGGCCTTGAAATTTGTCATTTCTCATCTGTGTTCATCTTTTAAAATGTGTGGTTCTAGACAAGGTGCTTGAGGTCACATATTCAAAATGGAGTAGGGGCTCTCCTTGGGAAACCTGAGGCATTAATGGAGATGTAGAAAGTATCAGTCAGGATGGGCTGAGTCATATGGTGATAAGAAACAGCCCTGAATGCTTGGTAGCTATTAACAATGCCATTTACTTCTTGTTTCCCCTGCCTGTCCAGCCCAGCAAAGTAAAGCATGGCTTATCAGTCTCATGGGGACCCAGCCAAGGGCAGCTTCCTCTCAGCCCAAGTTTCTAATTCTCCATGGCAACACGATGTGGCCAATTGTGCACTGGCCAGAACTGCTTCCCTTGGCCAAGCTAGTCACAGGGTCGTATCTGACTTTGGGTAGATAGGGACATGCAATCCTACTGTGTGCCTGGGAGGGGGAAGAATCAGAAATATCTAATGAATAGCGCTAATGGTTATCTCAAGGAGTCATAGTTTTAGAGGAGCACCTTCCCAAAACATCGGTTCCATTTGAAGATTGAAAATTCAAAACACTAATTGAACATTAAAACAAACATAGATATATAACGGGCTCAAGTTCAAAATTTGTATAAATTTTCAAGTTCGAATATAAAATTTGGAAGGGAATTCAGACTTCTGTATTCTTTGGACTACAATCTCCAAATTCCTCTCAGCCACTATATTTGGCTATTTTTTGTGGTTCCATGGAAAAACTAAAAGTGCTAGTTTAAGATAAATATCCCATTTGAATACAATGGAAGAAATAGATCTCTGGGTCCCTGAAAATAAGCAGTGGGTAATGTTCTTGATTTCTGACAGTTAAAGCAGAGGGGGAAAAAAAAGTAACATCATTTAATTTTGGTCAGAAAAATACCCAGATGGGTAGGTGTCTAAGAGTATACTATATGGATAATGAAGCCATCTCTAGCTGCTACTTATAAAAGAATAGAAATATTACTGTTGCATCAACTGCTATCAACTAAAGAGATGACATCAAAGCTAGGCAGGTGAGAGCTAGTTGCATTCTTTAGATCAGACCTAATTCAAGAGTGGGCTTGGGAGGACTTTGAAAGATTGGTAATAGCTACACACACTGAGTGTTTATTATGTGCCAGGCACCGTTCTAAGTCACTTCTGTGTATTAGTTCATTAAATCCTCAAAAACACTCTATGTGGTAGGTACTAGTATTATCCCCATTTTATAAGTAAGAAAACTGAGGCACAGAGACATTAACATACCCAAACTCTTAGAGCTTACAAGTGTGGAACCAGAATTCTAACCCAGGCATTCTGACTTCACATCCTCACTCATATGCATCAGGCTGTTCTACCTCAACTTGATCAATTATGGTGCACTGGGCTGAACAAGTGCTAGAACTCACTCTCCTCCTTATTAAGTCACCCAAGTGGGAACAAGGCTGATAGGCTGTGCTCTACATTACAGCACAGTCAATGGTCCTTCCTTCATGATCCCATCACATCCAAGGACACTTCTAGACTAGATTCTACTCCTGCCCACACCCAAGGCAGCCTATGTCAGCCTTGGCATGGGCACCCAAGGCCAATGAGATTTTCTAAAAGGAGATTTGCATTTTCTCCAGCTCACTTCCCAGTGATTGATGGAGACCCCAAAGCTACACATACTACATTAAATGGAAGAGATGACCTCAGCATGGAAACATTTTTGGAGATGTAATACCAGCTGCCTGCCCTTTCCATGAGAAAACTGAGAAAAGTGAATTTAATGTAGCCCTAGAAATGTTCCTTACTTTAAAAAGAAGAAAAAAAAACTTTTTTAATTGGAGGTATCGGAAGAAGCTAGCTTCAGATTATTTTTCTTTTACTTAGGAAACACTGACCAAACATCTAGTATGTGCCAAATCTGTGCTATACATTCAACATCCCCACTATCGCCACCACCACCATCATCCATGCCCCTAAAAGTCCAATAACTGTACCAGAATCTGTGCTTGCCACAGCGGTTTGGGTCTATTCAATCCAAACCTGCTAGTCCATGAAGTTGAACAAACTGTAATAGGGATAGCGGTGACCATCAATCAACAATAAGTCGGAAAAGACCCAGAGAGATCAGTAGTGCAGTGCAGGCCCTCTAAGAGGCAGGCAATGTACCCCTAAGCCCACTGGAAAGAGTGCTGGCTGTGGAAACAGCGAATCTGAGCTGGAATTACACATTCAGCTACCCACAGGTTAGAGCCTGGTAGTAGAAAGGACCACAATAAACTGGAAGGCACATGTCTGGCCTAAAAGCATTCCCCTTCCATATTTCTTCCTCCACAAAAATAGGAAACCCAAAACCAAACATGCATTGAGGCAGAATGAGCTGTGAGCTGCCAGCAGTGACCTCTAACAATGAGTTGCGCTAAAGGCACCAGCACTTAGGGTTACAGGACAAGGGGCGGCCATGGAGCGTCTATGAAGCTTGACTTCCTTACCATTCAAGGAAGAGAAATAATCTCTGCCTCAAAGGGGTTGCCCAGAGAATTCATTATTAATGATAACAAGTTTTCCCAAAGACACTCAACTTTGAGTTCTGTGAGGATAGTGACTTTTCCACCACGAGTTGTTGACATCAGGTCTGACACACTGTACAGTGGCTGCATAAATTTTGAATGAATGAAATGCATGCCCGTTGTGTGAAATGCATGCCAAACACTGCCCCGCATGCTCTACAACTAGCTCATTACAAAAGAAACCCACTCGTTCAAATGCAACCCACTGGTCATAAACCCAAGTCTTCCAAATTCATTCCTTGTCCTTTTTTTCACCACATATGCAGCTGATTCTTTAAAAACAGTGGTAGGTTTTTAGGCAGGAATTGGCTAAGGGGAAGGTGGGGTCAGGTTCCTGGTTTTTTTAAATTAGTTTCATCTAAACAGTGTTTTCTCTTCTCGTACCAAGTTGTTAGCTTCACTTGCTTATTAATTTATTCACCTCAAGCTCCCTGATTCTCTGCTCTGTGCTGGGCCCCCTGCTGAGACAGGGGACAAAGAGCCAGTACTCTCAGTCCTGCCCTGGAGGAGCTCAGCCTTTTAGGGTGCTGCATTTGTAGGACTCTAGACAGGAACACTGCAGCCTACGCCAAGCCTCTAAATTACGGCAATGTTCTAAGGAGCAGCTGGGGTTTTATTTTTCATTTCCTCAGCACACCCGTCTCTCCACATTTAGTTGATATGCTCTAAAGAACAGGCCCTGACACCTGGGGGTATGTTTTTGAAAAATGTGTGGACCATATGCATACCTAACATGCAACAGGGCCATGGAGAAATTGGTACAATGCGGCTTGGCACCAGTCAGCTTTTCTTTTTTTTTTTTTTTAATTCCTTAACATCTTGCCTACAAATTGCATCCTCAAGCACTTCAGAGAGTTTGAATAACCCCCAAATGCTTATAGCTTATTTCATTATGCTTTATTTGGGGCTTTAAAGGAGGGGGGACCAGAGTATGTCAGGAACAGTTTAGCAGCATCAGGGCTGATCAGGCTGAAGAGCATTCCAGGAAATTTCTGTATTCCTCTTATTACCAAGATCGTGTGTTTCGCTGAAAGCAATCTTGTGATTGCCTCACAAGTATGTATCCTAACTTCTCATGAGCCCATTAGCCATTGCCAGGCTGCCTGTTATTATTTTTAAAAAAAAAGAAAAGGGGACAGAAGGCAGGGCTAGAGAGCACTACTAAGGCAGTAGCCAAGGTAGAACAGGCCCTGTTCTGGAAATGGGGAAATCCAAGTTCTAGACCCCTCTATTCCTTCTAAGCTGTGTGGGCTTAAGCAAGCCATTGCACATCTCTGGGCTTCTGCTGCTTCCTTTGTTTATATGCAACAGAAGTGGTGCCGTCCATCTCCATGGGATTGTGTTGCTCACAAAGCCCTGCCATGTGTACTGTCTCAGGGCATCAAGCGAGGTCTGGCATGGAATCTCAGCTCTAACCTCTAAGCTGTGTGGTCTTATCCAAGTTCACTAACCTCTCTGAACTTCAGTTTCCTTTTAAAATGGAGAAAGGCACCGAAGAGTACGTGTGAGACTCAAATGAAACGCAAAATCCAAAATTCATCTTTAAAATGTTATAAACATTTAAACTCAACTCTCCCCTGGCCCCACTGCCCACCTCCATTATCTTCACCAACATTTCCCCCGGCTGCCCCAAATGAACAAATGAATGAAATAAGCAAAAACAGTGCACATGCTATGCAAGGACAGCTTCTAGACAAGTCCCTTAGCATCTGCTTTCAGTCAAATTTCTTTCCTCAGTTCCTCCTATATGGCAACTGCCACTTGAGTAAGGCAAACGTTGTCCCCCTTTCACTCCCCCTCCTCCTCATCATCATCCACTGTATGTTGTACCCAGTTATTCTGAAGTCTCAAAACTTTGTAATCTAAAGGCCACCTTTCAGTGATAACGATTGGGAGGCTCTAACTCAGGTGGGTTGTGACAGGACATAGTATTCCAATAAATAACTAATATCTACACATATTAATTTATAAGAAGTTTTCTCATGTATTCATTATTCCATTTGAGCCTCAAATAGTCCTATGTTATGATTTATTCTATTATACCCATTTTACAGATAATGAAACTGAAGTTCAGAGAGATGAAGTGACTTGTCTCAAATCTCGTAGTAAGTCAGTGGCCAATTGAAAATGGAAGCCCAGGTTTTCAGATTCCAGATCTAGTAACTTTCCACTTCCCCACTCTGCCCCTGACATTTCACAGAGGTTCATGTTTTAAAGACAACCTGCCCTGGCTCTGCTTCTGATGGCTGCCCTCATCTGAAGCGAGGGATCCTGCATAACTAGCAATTTGCCTCCCTTCCCAGGAAAAGTAAGAGACAGAAGGAGGTATGACGGTTCTAGCTAGAAGGCTTCTGCCTACCCTTCTCCTTTAAAAAGCTTTTTGGCCTACACTGGCAGAATGGCTCTAAAATTTATACATATAAATACTTTCTACTTCCTACTTGTATTTTTAAGAGTAGTGTGTTTCTCTTTAGCCAACTTCTGAGGCTCAGCCCAAGGCCAGTTACTCTTCACTGTCAGGCACACACTTCATCTATATTTCTCACTTTCCAGAACTCGATGGCTACAATTTGGGCAAATGCACGTAAAGCTTTATGCATTTTTTCACATATTGGTATCAGGAACCAAAATTGCTATTAAAGTGACTAGAAAATTTAAATAATATTGTATTTATTTAAATAGTATTATATTTCCTTGTATATTGTATACAAGGAAAGGAAGGCACAAACTTACTGAGCCCATCCCATGTGCCAACCTTATAAGAGGTCATTGGTCCTCACAGCATTAGAGAAAATGACCATTACCCCATTTTACAGATGGAAGAAATTAGAACCAAGAGACAATGAGTAGCTT
This sequence comes from Macroglossus sobrinus, assembly GCA_004027375.1. Classification (NCBI taxonomy): domain Eukaryota; kingdom Metazoa; phylum Chordata; class Mammalia; order Chiroptera; family Pteropodidae; genus Macroglossus; species Macroglossus sobrinus. The sequence continues at coordinate 98,185 of PVKZ01003090.1, forward strand.
GCCCAGGGTCACACAGAAAGAGAAGCACAGAATTAGAAGCCAAACCCGTGTGAGTCCAACACTGAAGCTTTCAGCTGCAATGCATGCATGTGCACTAGAGTTCTGTAACCTGGGTCATGAGCTTCTCCCAAAGGCAACTTCACTTTTAGCTGGTTCACTTTTACCTAAGGGTAGAAGGAAGGACTCTGTTTCCTGGTAAAGGTTTCAGTAAGCTAAGAACTAGGGAGGGGAAAAGGGCGAGGGAGATCAAGAAAACCACAGAAACCTCACAAGATCTAGCCATAAATTCTACCTGGAAGTTAAACCAGAGAAGGGAATCAGAAGAAGCCACTAAATGGCTTCTCTCCGGCTGCTCTGAGAAGATAGTTGTCACCTCAACTGAAACTTCTTCTGCTAAACTGAAGTAGGAGACAGTAGCCAGAAGGCCCTATCCCTCCAGACTTCCCCATGCTCTGCCTCACTTCCCAATGGCCTGACTATAAACCACTCTGTCCTCCCCCATCTCTGCCCAGCCTTCTATGGGCATGTGTCATGACAAGATGTTGATTTAATTGGCCAACATAGTACTTCTTAAACACCTATTCTGTTCCAGGCATTATGTTTTTAGGCACAATTTAATTTTAACCCTATCATAAATGTATTATTATTAGTGTTATTCCCATTCTATAGATGAGATAATGAGCCTCAGAGAGTGTGACTCCCCCAAAGTCATCCAGATAATACCAAGATCGTACCTCAAATCTTCTAGATCTGATGTCCATGTTCTTTCCTAGCCCCTACACCATTCTTGAAGTCAGTTGAGAGAGAGAAACTTATTCAAAAACACAGCACTGGACAGTGTTGCAAACTTGTGCAAATGATAGTGACTGCGTTAATCCGGGTCCTCTGTAAAGCATCTATCAAGATGGGATTAACAAACCAGAAATGTATGATGAGAAAAAGCTGTGAGAAAAACAGGGCGAGGGAGTCAGGAGAGGCTGGGAGAGCTAGCTCCCATGATGTAGGTCTGACTCTGAGTGAAGGAGAGAGGGAAGGAAGGGAATAAAGAGGGCTAAGTAGAAGTATCTCAGACTGCCATTCGGGCCTAAGGAAAGTTTGGCCAGGCCGCTGGGGGACTCCTTGGACCAAGTGGCCCATCATCAGAGAGTGCCCCACTGTGCAAGAACAACTCTCCTTCAGTATTTCCACCAAGCTTCTCATTGCGCAGAACAACCTGTGCAAAGTCTTGCCTTGGCCTGAATGCAGTGAAAAACTTCAGAGCAGTTGGGGCCTTAGTTAATCACACTCCCTATGGTCAGAAAGGTGCATGCTTAAGGCTTCCATGGTAATTTTATAAAGAGTCAAGCAAAAATATTTAGAACTCTTCTGAAACACTTCTTATATTTACAATACCAGTTGGACATGTTGCAACTTTTCTCTAAATACAAAAATAGCCAATAAAACAAAGCCTTTTATAAGAGACATGGACTCAGCATGGAGTGCAGTTCAGGCATGCTGTATGTGGTAAACCTCAATTCTCACAAGGATACAGAATACAGACAGTAACAATTCTGTGATGAGTAGGTTTCTCCTTTCCCATCCTCACAAAGTCAAGTGCAGTATTCATGTTTCTGGTGCACCTGAATGGCCAGTTCATTGGCATACTGCAAAGGTCATTACTGCAAACAGATCCTAAAGTAATCCAATTCCTAGTGTCCACACTCTTGTATAACCGTCTCCTTGAGAGTGAACAGGATGTGTGGCTTGCTTCTCACCAACAAAGCATGGCAAAGATGATGACATGTCACTCCCATATTACACTTAGATAAATTTCATCTCTCTAGTCACTCTTGCCATCCTACTGGCCTTGAAGAAGTAAGCCACTACATTGTGAACTTCCTATCAAGAGGGCCATGTGGTAGAGAACTATGCAGCCTATAGAACTGAGGCATTCACCTCCTATAGGCCACAAGGAAATAAGTTCTGCCAATGACTTGATCTTGGAAGCAAACTCCTTCCCAGATGAGCCTCCAGATGAGAATACAGCCCATCAGACACCTTAAACTGCAGCTTTATGAGACTCTGAGCAGAGGAACCAGCCAAGCCACAGTTGACAAGTGACCTACATAAATTGTGAGATAATAAATACGTATTTTTAAATTGCTAAGTTTGTGTTAATTTGTTACACAGCAATATCTAATTAATGCAGTCATAAATATACTTTATGTTGTAGTTTATACCCAAACTACAATATAACTTACGAAATGTTATAACAGACTTATAAACAAATTTCTGAGTGTATATTGCTACAGAAGCAATTATTTCTACCCTAGGGAGTTGGAGAAAGCCTTATAGACACAATATCTTAACTGGGAAGTTAAGTTCTAACGCAGTGAAATCATTTCACATTCATAGAAAGTTCTATACTCTGGGTTTAAATTATAGCCTTCTTGACATGATAGATATTCACTTTTTTAAAATGTCCGTTTAAACTCTGACCAAGAGAATAGTTTTTCTATCATGGAAGAATGCATGATTAAGAATATTTTTATATTGGACTTTCTCCTCTGTTTCCGGAGCTTAACAAAAGACACACCTGTTCTTCCCTCCCACATAGGGTGTGAAAGAATTGCTTGCAGGCAAAACCTGAAGGAATAAAACAGCTGTTGGCCACGTCACTGAGGAGGGTTTCCCTAAAACAACTGCCAGTCTCCATGGCAACTGCCAGCCACAACCTACAAACAGTTACATTGATAGCATTACACATCCTTACAGAACTCCCATACAGTGAATCCTTGTTGATCTCTTGGTCACCATGGTTTCAGTCTCATGATCTTAGATGTTCTCTAAGCATGTATGTGCGTGCATGTACGTATATTAATGTGTGCACAGCAGCTTACTGCATGCTGCCCTTTGCTCTTGGTGGAAGTCAAAACATGCTTGAGGAGTGACTAGTACAATTTCTGATGAAAATGACACAGTAATCTTCACCTCAGTGAAAGATCTGTGGTTGCTCACAGGATCAGCTGAAATTCCTTCAGACTGACTGATGAGAATGCAGCATGATCCAGTCTCCCCAGAGAAGCATACATCTGCAGGCACTAAAACTACTTTTTAATTTTGACTTGTTAGGAAAAAAATTCACACCGAATGGGTCAGTTTTACTTAGGTTCCAAAGACAGTCAACTTTGGATTGAAAATTCGTGTGCATATCCATGATATTTGCTCCAAATGACTAATATTTACAGTCCCAAAGGGCAGCCATCTCATCCAGAATATCAGAAGCATGAACAAGAGAGTCGTCATTGGAATTACTTCTAAATGCTGTATTTGTACTTCTATTCTGATGCTGAGGAAGCTGCAGCATTATAACGTGGGAGCCATCATTGCTTCCCAAACTTTAAGGTCAATGTAAATTACCCTGCAGGTCTTACGAAAATGCAGATTCTGGTTCAAAGGGACTATTACTGCAAGGCTCTAAGGAGGCCTCACTGTAACTAGAGCATGCAAGGATTATGTAAAACACCACACACAATACTTTGCATGATGTGGTAAACTCAATAAATGTTGTTTCATCTCGGAAGCTGAGCAGGGTTGGACCTGGTTAATACTTGGATGCAAGAGCACCTAGGAAGACCAGGTGTTTGCTGTAGGCATAAAAAATAAAAAAATAAGAGATTGTAAGCTGACAAGGTCCTTGTAATCTGTGAAGTCAACCAATGGTTGCCTCACCTAAAAAATAAAATAAAATAAAATAAACTATATAAAAAATAAACAATAAATAAATGTTTTTCTTCTCTACAAAGAGCTTCAATTCTCGTTATCTCATTGGACTGTCATGACAACCTTGTGAGATAACTGGAGCAGCAACTGGGTGCAATCCCCATTCTAAAGACATAAAAACTGAAGTTTAGGGAGGTAAAATAATATGTCTAAACTTATGGAGCTAATGAAGCAGAGGCAGGAATTCAACCTGGTCTTCTAATTCCCAGTCCTGTGTTCTTTCCATCACACCATCCTAAGAGCCTATATATTCATGTTAGAAATGTCACTTAATTAATTCAATATGAAGAGCATGTCATTATAGTTTTGAAAGCTAGAAAAAGCATGAAATCAAAACCTGGCAGACACTGCTCTCAAAAAAACTCTATAGGCTAATCTCAAAAACATACAAGCAAAACTGCTAATATAAAATATTATCAAATCAAATCCAGCCGTGTATTTGAAGAATAATACAGAATGACTAAGACTTTATTCCAGGAATGTAGGATAGTTTGATATGAGGAAATCTATTAGCATAATTCATCACATCAATAGGTCAAAGGAGAAAAACCATATGATCATTGTAAAAGATGCCAAAAAGACATTTGATAAAATCCAATAGTTATTCACAATCTTAAAATAATAAAAACTGGGAATTGAAATTTACTTCTTTAATTTAAGAAAGGATACCTATCTGAGAGCACCAGCCAGTAACCTACTTAACTGAGAAACACTTGATATAAGATAGAACTGCCTGGCCTCTCTCCTATTTTTAACCCTATTTTATATGTCTTAATCAATGCAATAAGACGGGAAAAATAAATAAGAGGTAGCAATAATTGAAAGGAAGAAATCAACTTAAAATTTTTTTCAGATGCTAAGATTTCCTTCTTAGAAAAATCCAAGATACTTTATTTTAGAACCACTAAAGAGTTCAACGGGATCAGCAAAAACCAGTGAGAAAATAAGGTTTTTTTAAAGATCATTCAAACAAAAAAAAAAAATGCCAACAAATTTAAGTAGTATTCATTAAACTTCAGAATTTTATAATGAGGCAGAGATTAAATAACTGAGAAAAACTCCATGCTCCTGGATGGGAAATCAGACTTTGTAAAGGTGGTAGACCTTCACATTAATTCAGAGACATACTACTTTTTCAACCAAAATTACAATAGTACTCTTGGAATTTGAGAAAGAAATTTCCTAAGTTCAGCTATAAAAATAAACTCATGAGAGCCTTTTTAAAAAATATTGAAAAACAAGAATGTAGATAAACTTGCTCTACCAGATTTTAAAATATACTATAAACCTATAATAAATAAAATATTGCTGTATGGGTGCCAAAAGAGAAAGACAGATCAAAGAAGCAGAATAAAAAGCTCAAAAATGATCCCAAGGATAGGTACATAAGAATTTTTTAAATGACAAAGGTAGCATTTATATTCCATCAGAAATTTTACTGAACCAATGGATTGACTATGAGAGTTAATGTTGTTAAGTAAATAATAAAAGATAAAATAAATAGAATATATATATGCACATATTTTCCTCCTAAATATAACAACAAAGACATAAAATTTAAAGGGAACTACTGATACACTGAACCATGTGAAAATAAAGAACTTCTGTAATATAAAGAAAAAAAGCAAATGACAGACTAAAAAACTTAAAACATATATGATAGGTAAGGAATTAATATATTTAATATATTAAAGAGAATGTATAATACAGTAAGAAAAACATAAGCCCTACGTTATAAACATGGGGACACTATACGGAGTCAGTTTCCAAAAGAAGAAATACAGTTGGTACATAGATGAACAAATATTCAATTTTACTATTAATTAAAACCAATCAAATTAAGAGTTCAAGATAAAATACGTTTCCCATAAAATTCGCAAAGACTATATCTAAGGATATTTGGACATTGACACTTTTCTACACTGCTCACAACATAAACTGGTACGTACTTTTTGAACGGCAATTAGTAGTATATCTCAAATCTTAAAATGTGTGTACGCTTCAGCCCAGCAGTTCTACCTGTACAAATTCACTCCCCTTCCCCCCAAAAAAAGTATAAAATATAAATGTGCATGAGACAAATCACAGAAATATATTTCATAACATTATTTATAATAAAAAACAATCAATGCTTTACAAATGAAATTAAATAAGCTAATTATGGTAAATCTGTTCAAGTAACTGCAATGAAGCAATTGAGTCACTGAATTAGTCTAACTAATGACCTGAAAAAATGTTTAGAATGTATTACTAAGGGAAAAAACTAGGTATGGAACAGTGTACACTGTTTTATATTATTTTCATAAAATACAGAAAAATAGAAATGCTTACAGTGATTTCTTAAAGTGATGGGATAATAGCAATCTGTTTATTCCATTTGCTTTTCTGTATTTCATTATTTTGGCACACCAAGCATGAGTTGCTTTTGTAATAACCACAAAAATTGTATGTGCATGCATGTGCATCTTATTTTAAAGAGCCAACTGGGAGCCAGTGTTTAATTCTGAGCAGTGGAGTGACGCAAGTTAAATGGAGGTTGGGGAAATTTGTTATCACTGCTGAGAGTAGCTTAGGTTAAAGGAGTGAGAACTTGGAAAGGAGATGAACATGTGAAATAGGCTGTCGCAACTGTAAGATCTGTGGGGCACAGACTGGAGATGGTGGCCAGGTTGAAACAAGTGAGATCCAGGAAGCCCGCTGAGAGTGAATCATCAGGAAAAAGTGATAGAGAAATAGAGAGGTGGCCAGGCGGAGGGTGGGGGGCAGGTAAGCCCTGGGGACAAAGGGCTGGTGATGTAAATGCAGCCACAACAAAGTGGATGAGTGCAAATGTAGAGGCAAGTTATCTTAACTCTGCCAAGCAAAGTGGATCCTGAAAAGGAGGAAGTTCAGGGCAGAAGCTTTAATGGGATGGATGTTCAGAATCTCTAAAACACTTCCTCCCTTGGGAATAATTCTTTACAGTTTACAAAAGTTGCTCTCTCATCTGATTCTCACAGGCGACCTGGTGAAACAGGCATGGCAGTCATCATCACTCCAACTGATATGGAAGGGAGAACTGAGATTATAGTAAGCAGTTCCCCACAGTGTCCCAACTGGAACTCAAGCATACCTGTCTTCAAATCCAGTATTCTGTCACATATATCATGCTGTTTTGCTACAAATATTAGTAGTTGAAATCATATAAGCAGATGGGCAGATAGATGGATGGATGGATGGATAGATGGATGGATGGATGGATGGATGGAAGGAAGGAAGGAAGGAAGGAAAGAAGGAAGGAAGGAAGGAAGGAAGGAAGGAAGGAAGGAAGGAAGGAAGGAAGGAAGGAAGGAAGGAATCCTGGTTTTCTTTATCCTCCAGCACAGGAGTGAAAAAGAATATCTAAATGTTAAAGAACCAGAATCCTTCCTCTGTCCCAGGTGTAACTATTCGTTGTTTCTGGTAAATTCTTTGATATGCTTGACTTGGAGTGGCAGCAGGATGCACTCAGAAAATGATTAGATTCTGTGTTAGAAAGCTGAAGCCTGAATCTTAACTTCATTCAAGTATTTACAATATAAACTGACAGTAATAACGTTAGCTCACAAGGTTGCTGTAATGAGGTAAAGTATGAAAAAGGCTAACACTTAGTAGGTATTCAATAAATGTTCTTTTTCTTGCTTTAATATAACATCTCAAGTTTTAGAATATCTGCCACATGCAAGATTCCAGATGTGAGAAGCATGTTTATGACTTCAGATTTCATTTTACAAGTCTTATATCTGGACCTTGTGTAGTAACTTCAGTCGAGAAGGTGTTAGATTTTTTTTCTCACGCAATTTCTTTTACATATTGTACCTCCTTTGGAGGGCAAATTGCTAGTTATAAAAGCAACCCCTTCCACAGGTTTGCCTCCTATTATATGACAATTATATAGTCCAAGAATAAGGTTCAAATATATTCTAGCTACTGATGAGTTTGAGAGATTCATCAGCTGACCAAACATGAATACCAGAGAAACTAACAGCCTGTTAGTGATGCTTAGGCCTCTCCTCTAAGCCAGGTTAGAAACAAAAGTATTTGCTGTAAGGACCTAATTTATCATTGGAAAAGATAGCAAATATGTTATTAATGAACAAATAAATCACTCTCAGGCAAGCAATGACTTCATTTTCTCCCGGGGATGTTCAGCATAATATTTTTCCTGCAAACAGTACCCTTAGGCCAGCTCATCAGCATCCTAAAGCAGAGGCCAGAATGCATTTCTCTGTAGGGCTCAAGCACTATTCTGTAAGCAGAGTAGCAGATACCTCAATGCCCTTCACTGTACAGCCCTGTCTATTGGCAGAGGAGTCCGTCTGCCATAGACTGAATCGTTGTGTGCCCCCAAATTCACAAGTTAAATCCTAATCTCCAGTGTGTTTGTACTTGGAAGTAGGGCCTTTGGAAAGTGATTAGTCATGAGGGTGGAACTCTCATGAATGGGATTGGTGCCCTTATACAACAGACTGCAGAGAGCATCCTCGCCCCTTCCTCTGTGTGAGGTCACAGTGAGAAGATGGCCATCTGTGAACCAGGAAGTATATCCCCACCTGATACCAAATGCACCAGTGCCTTGATCTTGGACTTCCAGCCTCCAAAACTGTGAGAAATAAAATCTCTGTCATTTATAAGCCACCAGTCCATGATGTTCTGTTTTAGCTGCCTGCATGGAATAAGACACAGTCCAATCTGGTGGGGCATGGCCAGGATCAGGGGTGCCCAACTCCTAGGCTGTGAAATGGTACTGCTTAGAGGCCTGTTAGAAACTGGGCCACACAGTAGGTGAGCAGTAGGCGAGCTAGTGAAGCTTCATCTGTATTTGCAGCTGCTCCCCAGTGCTAGCATCACCACCTCAGCTCTACCTTAGATTGTCAGGAATTAGATTCTCATAGGAGCACCAGTCCCTGGTGCCAAAAAGGTTGGTGACCACTGGCCTAGAGGACAGATCTCTTCTCAAAGACCTTTGGCTTCTTCTAATTGTGAGGAAAACTACCCAAAATAGATGACCACATACTGCATTGTGCATGGGATTTCCAGGAAATACATACTCTCAGTGATTAAGCCACAAATTGCACAGAGGGCAAGTGCAAACAAAGAAAGGGATGGAAGGAATTAGAGAGAGTGAGAAGACAGCTGAGACAAGGAGAAGGGGTGCCACAGGAAGATCTTCTGACAAGAGGAACCATGAAATAAATGAGTGACAGTGAACCTGCTACTAGGGATCTTGTAATGAAGACAACAGTGTGAAACAGCCAAGGACATGGAATAAATACGACACCCTCTAATTCTAAATTGGCTGTGTTACTTTGGAGAAATCATTTGGCCTCTCTGGGCCATTGCTGCTTCATATGTAAAACAAGGATATTGTTCATCCATCCCAGAAAGCTGGAATGAAGATTAAATGAGATGGTACATATGAAACCACAAAGCCTGTCTTAAATATCAGTCACTATGACTATTATGAAAGTTTCATTCATTCTTTCATTAAGCATTTACTCGGTGTCTTCTACATGCCAAGCCCTGTGCTCAGTGCTAATGACACAAAGATGAACATGTCAAAAATAATAAGATAAAAGCCATCTAGGATGTCTAAATCTAGAGGCAGACAGACAAGGAAACACTGAAAATATTATAATGCAGGGAAAAATGTAAATACTTTAGGTTCTATTGCAACTACTCTGTGGAGGTATGCCAAATCAATAGACAAATGAATGAATGTGGCTGTGTTCCCAAAAAAAAGGTAGTGGGAGGCAAGGTCAGAAGGGTGGGCAGGACTAGAGCCAGTAGGATCTTAGAGGCCATGCTAAGGACTTGGACTTTATCCTAGGGACAAGACTAAACAACCCTCCTCATTGTGTCCAGTAATACTGCCCAAAGTCCACTCTTAAGGAACTTAATATGTTGAGGAGGCTCATCCGAAAGCTGCCCATCCCCTTTGAATCCATACACATAGCAGAAAAGAAAATCCATTTAATTCTACTAAACTTTTCATGTTTACCTGATTAGAGAAATCTTTTTTTCCAAAGAACACCTAACAGCACTCTGTGAACCCAGTGGTCCATAATGAGAATCACTAGCCAACGGATCAAAAGCAAACTCCTTAGCAGCGCATTCATAGCCATGATCTCCCTCCTTCTCCAGCCTCACTGCCAGCTGCTCCTAACACTCTGGGCTCCCTAAAGACACTGTGCTATTTCATTTACACATTCTGTTCAATATGCCTGGAATGTTCTTCACTTCTTTGTCTATCTGCTGAACTGACTGATCTTAAAATCTAGCTCAAGAATGTCCTCCTTTGTGAAATCCTAAAAAACACTTGTCCCTAAACACAAGACACGTGCGCGCGCACATGCTCGCGCGCACAGATATGCTGCACACAAATAAACATGTATGCATATGCATATGCAAAGGCACACACATACACACACACGAGGCACTATTCCTTTTTCCATATCACTTCATATATTGTGCTTAATTCTGCTATTGTTCATATTATATTGTAAGTATACGTCTACTTGTTTGTGTCCTCTGTTAATAAAGACCACTCCAGTGCCTGCTCTAGACACGCATAAATGATGTTTAAGTGGATGAATTCATTCAGTTATTAATTTCATCTGTGAGAAAAGCCTACTATGTGTTCCACCCATGTTGAGATCCTAACCAGTCTCCCTATTCTCCTGTGGGAAGATATTTAATCAGGGGGAAATCCAAGGTAACATAAGAAGGCATTTCTAGTCTTTGAGCTTACACTGAAAGACAGATTTCATCATCTTAATTTCAGGTACTGCACATGCAGTTGTAATATTTTGGTGAACTGACTTCCCTCACTATCCTTGCTATCAGTTAGCTGAAGAAGAGACCGTCATTGAAAGGGATGTCAGGTGTGTCCCTGCATTCCTATTAGGTCAGGCTGAGCAGGAAGTATGTCTCATGATTTCTGAGGCCAGTGCTTCTCAAGCTTGAGCAGGCATCAAAATCATCTGGCTGGCTTATCAAAACACAGATTCCTGGGCCCCACTCTTGTGTCTGCTTCAGTCTCTGATTCTCCAGTGGGCCTGAGAACTTGTATTTCTAATGGTCCCCAGGGGATGCTTGTGCTGCTGGTCTATGAACCAGACTTTGAGAACTACTGATCAGTGTTTCACTGCCTCCCAATACCAGAATTGTACTAGCAATACAAGTGTGCAAGCTACCTCACTGCTGCTCTCAGGAAGATGGCAAAGAAGACCAGCACTAAACTTGGATTCCAAAGACCAGCCTTGTGACAACTGGCAAATCACAGAAGCTTAGAACATGCAAGCCTCTTCCACCAAAAAATGGCAGTCACAAGCCCATCTCTGTCCATTCGCACTGGTTTGCTGTGTAAATACAATGGAAAAAATGACCATGTGTCTAAACCTTAGAAATCCCTAAGTAATGAGAAATTTTATCGGAAAACATAAAACAAAAAAAATTAAGGTGCGAGGGCACACCTTAAAGTGGAAGATAATTCTGAGAAACCTCAGAGATAAATTTCTCCACATTAATCAAAAAAGTTTTTATACATGAAAAGATAACAATAAAACTCTGACTTTAATCACTGAAGTACTAGTTTGCTCCTTTTTATCACTGAGAAAGTATTCCATAGTAGAGATGTACTATAGAATTTATTTAACCATTCACTCATTGAATGAGAAAGCATTTTTAAAACACATGGAGGATGAGAAAGTTTGAGTGGTGTTCAGAAAACATTAAACATTTTTTAACTTATCCTATCTTATTCCAAAAATTACTTAAGATAGAGACAAAGGGTAGATCCATTTGGTTAGAGCAATGGGTTCATCTAGAGAAGAAGTCAGCCAACTTATTCCATCAAAGGCCAGTTAGTAAATATTTTAGGTTTTGTGGGTCATACAGTCTCTATCACAACCATTCAGCTCTGCTACAAAAAGGCCTCCATAGATAACACGTAAATGAATGGGCATTGCTCTGTTCAATTAAACCTTATTTACAAAAACAAGACCAGGACCTAGTTTGCTGATCCCTGATTTAGAGTAATAATAGAAGATAAAGTTGAAAAGGCACCTTTGGGATTGTGGAGAGCCTTGAATGCCCAGTCAATTAACTTAGACTCTGTTTAGTAGATACTGAAAAGTCCCAGAGATTATTTGAGCAGGTATTTGGTTGTAAAAGGAATATTTTAATCACAATGAAAGTGAAATGTATAGAAGATTAATCTGGAAGTAATAGATAAAATAAATTCATGGTGTCAGCAAAAGGAAATGGAGGTAGGAGATAAGTTAAATACTGTGATACTCCAAGCAAAAATAATAATGGCCTAAAGTAGGGTTATATAATTAGACATAAGAGTAAAGGATGAAAGTAAGTTTTAAAGAGACGTGATCCTGAACTGGAACAAGCAGGTTGGAAAATAATTATCTTACTTGCTTTTATCAATCTTTCTTAAATGTATATATAACTCACATTTAGTTCAGTGTTTAATATTAGAAATGTTTGGGGTCTTTATTTATAAGTTTCATTATGTTTTTGTGACCAGAAATATGCCATAAGAGGTTGACTTCTGTTTACACCAATTAGCCTATGATAAAACTGGTTTTATTATATGTCATTTCATTTAAAGTAGCATTTTCCCGGAACCTACTGATGACATTAAGTGCAAACTTACTATACAGGCTTTGGAATTAAGCAGACCTGAGCTTGAACTGTTTGTTCTTGAGCAAATTGTGCAATCTCAGCTTCAGTTTCCTCATCTGTAAAAGCAGTAAGAACAGTATGTTCCTCAGAATGCAGTTGGGCTGATTGAATAAAATAATGCAGGTAAAGCCCTTAGCACAATAACTGGTTATTAAATGATAGTAACCATGACATTGACCATACGAAAGGATTCCTGTCCAATTTTATCTCTGTTATAGTAACAATTTTGCAAACTAACTTTTTCACTTTAAATATCAGCAGCATTTCATGGATCCCACTGAGTGAAAGCACAATAGTTTGACTACTCCCTCCCATTGTTGGATGTCATTTCCAATATTTTGCTATTTTTAAAATCACATATGATGTTTTCAACTTCAAGTGAAAGAAAAAAATCGAACTTAAAAAAATTTTTTAAATAAAGTAAATTTGTTAAGAAATAAAGGTTGATTTTCTCAAGTACTATGCTATCCTGCTAATTCTCCCACCTCCCTATTAACTTTGGGATACAACATTCAGCTTTTTTTTTTTACCTACACAGACTCCAAATTATAGAACCATATCGCATGCTACAGGCAGAAAGAACTTCTAGTAAATCTGTATTTTCTTCCCTTTCTGCATCCAGATAGGCCATCTTCTACTATTTAGCCTCTTCCACATTTTTGGTCAATTACCTGTAGTAGTCGACTCCTGGTACCAAATTATGGGTCAGGAAGGATTGCAAATAACTTTAGGTTGCAAATAATGACAACGAAAAAAAAAACAGTACTCAAAATGGCTTAAATATGCATTATTTCACATAGCAAGAATAACTGAGGTGGGGCAGCTCCTATAATGGTTAACTCAACATTTGTATACAAGCTCATTGTCTATATTTCTCATTTTATGACTTGCTAAGTTATGTCCTATGCCCTGTGCCCACTTTAATTGTGATATTTGTCTTTTTTTTTTTGTAAAAGTTCTTTATACACTAAAAATTTCAACTATTTTTTCTATTATATGTTAAAACTATTTTCCCCATTGGATAGTCCTTTTTTAATTTTGTGATTTTTTTTGATATATAGAAGTTTATACTTTTATTCACATATTATAAAATGTATCAATCTTTTTCATTGGAGTTTTATATTTAGTTTATTTGCTTAGAAAGCCCTTTCCTACCTAAGAATGAATAACTTTATCATCTATTTTTTCTAAAATACTTATGGTTTAATAACTTAATATTGAAATGTTTAATTTATCTGAAATTTATTTTGGTGTAAGTGTGAGACAGAAATTTAATTATTTTTCTAAATGATAGCTAGTTATCCCAAACTACCTATTAGGGTACGTCCTCTCTCTCCTCCAAATTTGAATGTCACCTGTGGTATACACTAAGTTATCATGTAAAATTGATCAGGCTTCTTGAGTTCTATTCCACTTCATTCATATGTCAGCTTATTCATGGGCCACTGTTTTAACTATTGTAGCGTGAGAGCTTGTTTTGCTATCAGGCATAAAAATTCCCTACACATTTCTTTGTGAGAAGACTCTTGGTTGATCTGATTTTTTTCTCTTAGATGATCTTTACATTTGTTTTTGTCAAGTTGCCTTCAAAATTCTATTAGAACTTGAATTGGAATAAAAATAAATGTTGACACTAATTATGGGGAGAACTAGAATTTTTATAATGTTGAGTCCTCCCACCCTGTAACACCTTTATAATCATATTTATCAAGGTTTCTTTAAGGACTATCTGGGAAGTTTTATAGTTTTCTTTTTATAGATCACATATATTCCTTAATTTCCAGGGCTTGTGGTAGTGGGCTGGGGGTGGGATATCTTACAGTGTTGTTATTTTCTTATTGTTGCTATTATGAATATTTTTATTATCTCATTCATAATTATCATTTCCTAGTTTGCTATATTTCATTTAGCCATCTTACAAAACAAAACTCACTTATTAAAAGTCTTTACTAAGAGTCTTAATTTTTTAATTGACTATTGTTGATTCCGCAGGTAAGCAGTGTTACACTCTGTAAATAGTATTTCAAATATTGTACCTGTTTTTTTCTCATTTTATTATGTTAATCAGAACTGAAGTTCCATGAAAATGTAATATGTTATTACATTTATTACATTTATTACATATAGAATATATAGCAATCATCTTGATCTTATTGTTGACTTTAATGGGAATGCTTTAAATATTAGGATGAACCAGAAGAAATGCCACTTTTCCAGGTCAAAAAGAAAGGATCAAGTGTCAGCCATTTCATATCTTTCAATCTGTTATTTGGCCATTAAGTAAGATATTAACATTTGATTTCAAATAGAAATTATTAATTTAACAAATATTTCTGAGGGCCTACAGTGTGACAGACATGGAGTCAGGTCGTGGATATATATTTCTAAATAAGACAAACACAGTTGCTGCCCTCTTTGAGTTAACGTTGCTATAATAAAAAGTAGATAATAGTTCAGCTAACAAAACAAAATTAACAAACGAAAATAGTGAAAAGAGCTCAGAAAAATTACTATGTGCTAGAAACTGGAGCAAGGGCACAATTTAGGCAGGGTGGTCAGTAATGGTCTTTTTAAGGGGGGACGCTGGGGCTAAGAGCAGAAGGCTAACACAAAGCCAGCTGCGTGACAAGCTCTGAGGGCACCCACCAGGCTGAGACAGGCTAGGAGCGGGCTCTGTAATGAAATGTGGCTGGTGAGTTCTGAAATCTGTGAGGAGTCCAGTGTGGCCAGAATGCCACTAAATGGGTCCCTAAGGCACCGGCCAAGCCTGAGCTGATGTCTGTGTGAAAGAAAAGTTTTAAATTCGATGTGGAACTAGACTTAGCTTTGGACTGGGCTTTTAATACTTGAAAAATGAGACATCTCTCATGGCTGAAAGTAACCAGCAAGGAACAAGATCTGTCCCAAGTTGTCATATTGCGGGGAGAAGGAGGGCTAACGGAGCGCCTCTGGAGGCTCTGGTGGCAGAAAAGTACCAGCACTCCCTGATTGTACCAAACCGCATTCAGTCATCCTGTAAACCAGTGCCATAGGCTGGAGAGGCATGCAAAAGAAAGACCTGGGGAGACGCTGAACTTTATTTTAGAAACCAAGAGAAACCAGCATGCTTTTTAAACAAATACTTGAGTCTCCAAAATCAAAGGAGGGGTCATAGAACCCTAGACAGAAGAGAGGGCAGGGGTTCACCTCCCTGTGGCTCTCACCTGTGGCTGGGTCTGTATTGCTCGTAGATTCTTCTTTAAAAGCCAACAGAAAGCTCCAATAACAAGATAAATTCTCATAGCTACCGCCAGAAAGTGACTCAAAAGCTGTCCCATTGGCCTGCTGTCATATTTTATAAAAGATGAACAAGTGGTATCTGGCACTAGCTAGAAGAGTGGTGGCAGAGACAAGCCAGAGCTAGGTTTGAGACAAGCCCATAATGACTAGGGAAGATTCTGGAGGGTAAAGGCCCAGATGACACTGGCCATTCCAGCATGTAGGCAAAGCATAAACAAAGCACAGCCCAAAGGAGTAATGGTCAGTAGATGGTGGGAGCCCCAGGTAAAAATACACAGACTGTACTAGC
This sequence comes from Macroglossus sobrinus, assembly GCA_004027375.1. Lineage (NCBI taxonomy): Eukaryota > Metazoa > Chordata > Mammalia > Chiroptera > Pteropodidae > Macroglossus > Macroglossus sobrinus. The sequence goes on from PVKZ01003090.1 coordinate 114,230, forward strand.
AAAGGGCAGATAATGACAAGGGGCAGGAGACACTTAAAAGCCCAGGCAGGAGAAACTGATAATGTATGGCAGAAGTGGTGGCGAGAGGTCATCAAGCTCCTGTCCCCAGGAGACAACTGGGTCCCAGGGCTGGACCAAGGTTCCAGACCTTGCAAAAGGCCTATAGGTCCAGACATTTCACTGGAACTGGGAGTGTAAGACACAAGGAGGAGATCTCCAAGAGGCTGGGGCTGTTTAGTCAAATCTGAAGAAATCTAAGACCTGAGTGAGCAGAGGCTAGTTAGAAGATGGAAAGTTAGTGAGTCTGGCCTGGGAGAAGGTAGCAAAGCAAAGGCAGGGCAGGTACTGAGTCTATCTGTCCTCACAGGACATTCTTAGCCTGACAATAGCAGCCATCCAACCTCACCCCTTTCCCTCCCTATGATCAGGCTCTCCTCCCTGCCTTTTCCTGGCTATGTCTGGGCATGTTCAAACTCTGACGTGAGCTATTGGAAACATAACTTGCTACCTACATGCAAAGATGTAACAGAAGAACCAGGACACCCTGTGAGCGTCACACAAGAGACTAGGGACCAATGGGCCACTTGTTGCCTTGGTAACCACAATCAAAACAATTCCAGCTTTCCTGAAGCTGGAGTTTAATGACAGTGTTTAATGACGATTGTGTTACACAGAGAGTAACTAATCCCACAGTGCACTATAAACAGAGTTGCTAGTATCCAACATCCTCAATGAGGGAGAAAAATAACTTGTAACTGGACAAAGTACATTTCCCAGGGTATATGTGCAGTTCATGCCAAAAGCCCAAAACGCAAGAAAATCTCTTTCAGCTCAGCTTAAAGTTATTGCTTTATCCCAGCCTCTCTTTTTTTCCCTCTCCACCCATGTTTAGGGAGGGTGGGGGAAATAACTTCATGAACTCCTAAAAACATGATAAATTTGCTTATAAACCCAGATATGCACATTCCTAGCCCTACAGGTAAATTAGAAATGTAATGATTACTATGAAATATTCACATTTGGAGTAGATCTAAGAGCTTTCTTTTATGTAATCAGGGCAAAATATAATCCGGGTTCATCTCTTTGAAGTACATTGTTCCCTTCTAAATGACTGTGCGAATGTGAAACTCAGCCTTCCTTTTTAACTAGTGTCCCTTTCCCCTGGCGGGGAAGTAGAATCTGGGCTCTAGGTCCATTGCTGCCACACACTGGTTGGGAAACCAAGTCACAGCTTCCCTGTGCTCAAGTTTTCTAAGTCTCTCCAAGGTTATCTGGCAAAATCACAGTGACCCTGGGATGGAGTACAAGGGCAACAATCTCTTTTCTGTTTCAAATCCTGTTCCCCTCTCCATCTCCCATCCAGGTTTCATTCAGAGCAATCTGGACCAGAGAGAAATAAGCAGACAGCAAAGCTGACCAGTTTTCTTTTCCACTCTGACTCATGATTTGGGCTAACGGCCCAAGACCAACTTACTCTAGTTCCCACGTCTCATTTCAAATTTGCATAGAAAGTCTGATAAACTGCTAATCAGGCAATGAATTGACCACCCCCATGGTTAGGTGTCTACCCCTGGACCAATCAGCTCCAGCTGGAGTGGGGGTTATCTGGGACCAATACGATTATACAGAGGCCATTCCCAAAGAATGGGGGTACAGTAGCGTTCTCAGGAAACTATACTCTTCCTTCAGCTCTGACGCAGCTTAAACTTTAGCTGTCACTTTCTTTCACTCAGTGTGTGCTACTTCCTTGACTTTAACGTGGTAATGGTGTCACACACAGAGTTGCCTCTCTTTGTTGGCTAACCATTTTCTGGCTATGCAACCACAAGCAATGACCTAATCTCTCTGACCTTCCATTTTTTACCTATAAAACTAATCTGTTTCAAAAGATTATCATGAGAATTTTTTTAAAAGATCATGTATATAAACTACTTAGCATGAGACCTAAGTCAAAGCAAAAATGTATCAGTTCTTATTATCATCATCATTTAGACAGGAGGACCATTTTTAGAGCTTTAAGTTGAGCACCAAGTTTAGTTCCACCCAATTTCAGCTGCCCCTGTCCTATTTATTGCAGCAAACGTAATCAGCTGATCATGAATTGGAGCATTTGCTATGACCACTCAAGGTCTGAGTCTTCCCATCCAGGTGAGTGGAACAGATAAAGTCAGTTCTGACCAAACTCTACCAGAAACTAGGCCAGAGATGCAGAAGGACATTGTGTGAGATGTGGAAAAAGAGGCACCTTCTCCAGCTTTATGATTCCTGGATGCTGGAGTAGGATTCCTCAGAATGATGTGAGAGCTGAATAAATGAGAAGAGATGGATTCTAAAGATAAATCTAATCCTGTGTCAAGAAGTCTATTTGGGAAGAAAATATTCCCTGAGAGCATGAGGATATTTCAATGGGCTCATCAATAAATACTTTAAAAATATAAGATGCTCCCTGTTGTGACTGTGGGTTTGGGTAACATTGCAAAACATTCTGGCTACTGGGCTGTTCACATCCTCAAGACCCAAAAGACCAAATACAAGGCTAAATGCATTTCAGAGAACTGACTCTGCAATATACCAGCTCAGAGACCCTAGGCAAGCAACCCAACCTCTATGTAATATCAGAGAACTGAAAATAATTTTCAAGCATTTCCACCAAGCCCTACAGTCCCTCTATGAATTCAGAGGCCACTGCAGGTTTGGGGGAAAAGATAGCAAGGCATCCAAGTATGGGTGAACCTCTGAGTCCCACCACCAACAACCCTAACTCCTTCAGCTAGAAAGGAGTTAAACTTTTTTTAATCTTTCAGCTTTTTTATTTTAAGTAAAAGAACTAAATAATCTCCAAATTCATTGCAGCTCTGACAGTCTATGATTCCAGATGGAAGGGATAGGGTTACTTTAAGAAGAGAATGGAAGAGAGGGTTAACACAAGAGCATGAACAGCCTTGCATGCCATGCTTGGGTACTTGTGCTTTACTCAATATGGAGCCATCAAAGGCAAACAGTATGACCAGGTCACTGTGTTAGCAAAGCACACTGAAGTACTGAATAAGCAGTGGATGAACTGGTAGTTGAGCAATATAGCCCAGAGCCCACATTATTCCAGCACTCTCCAGACAGGAAGTAGTTTATCAGTGTTTTATCAGAGAGGTGAAAAATAAGGAAAGAAAAATGGATAGGGAGGTGGCGGCATCCTTCACTCATCAACACCTCCAGACTGGTTTGGGTTTTTTTGTTCATTTGTTTGCTTTGCTTTTGCTTTTGTCTTCTAACTCCATTCCCAGCCTCAAAAAGCAAAGTAAAAATGACTCTTCTCGCTTGCAGTCAATGTTATTGACCAGTATCCTTACACCAAATGAGCACAATGACATCATGACAAAGAGCATGTCTTCAGCTAATTAATAAAAGACAGGACACTGTTCCTCAGCCAAGGCATGCCGATGTTGGCCAACCATCCTAGACAAATCTCCACTTCCCCATGACCTAGATGCTCCTAAGCTCCCAGTTATGCAGCCACACCTCCCTAATCAGCTTCAAAGAGGGACTTTCAGAATGTCTCTGTCCTAGCAGCTTCCTGGCTCACCATACCTTCTACTATCATCTCAGCCAGGGCAGGGAATTCCCACAGATGTCCCAGTGGACATGTTAAAGATAGAGAAACCACATCCAGGCCGCTGATTTGCAATGTGGCATGAACTCAGCACTTTTCTTGTGTTCTTGAGTCCAACACAAATGACCAAAGGCAGATATTTAAAGATGACACTAAGAGAATATGCTGTACCTTAAAAACACCTACATATGATATAGTTCTCACTAGGTAGCCATCAGCAATCAAAAGCAGCGGCTGACCTTTGTGTCCCCCTCCCAAGGGGACACAAAACCAATGCATCTGGAGGCTGGCACCAGACCACAACAGAACAATTCCTGACTAATTCCAGTAGTGATACACACAAATGGTGGTTGCAACAAGTACACAATCCTGCTAGGGCAAAACCTACTTAGTAGGGTCAGCCCCCACACAACAACTCTTATCCTGAGGAGGCAGCCAATTCACACAATTAGTCAGCCTGAATGTTAATCCCACCCACTGATCTACTAACAACAATAAAGACTCGGCAACAACAGAAGATCATACACAACCCACACAAAGGTCACGTCCAGAGCTCCTGGCACAAAGGATCAGGAAGAGTGCACCACTAGGCCACACAGGACACCTTTCACATTAGGCCATCTGGCCAAGGCTGAGAGATGAAATAAATATTCCTGACACATAGAAACGAACACAGAGAGGCTAATAAAATGAGAAATCAAAGGAACATGCCACAAATGAAACAAGAAAAAAATCCAGAAAATGAACTAAATGAAATGGAGGCAAGCAACCTACCAGAGGCAGAGTTCAGATAACGGTTATAAGAATATTCAATGAACTACTGGGGAGAATGGATGAGCACAATGAGAACCTCAACAGAGAGAGTAAGCATTAAAAAGGAAATAGAAACCATAAAAAAGAACCAGACAGGAATAAGGAATACAATAACTGAAATGAAGAATACACTAGAAGGATTCAACAGTAGCTTGGACAAAACAAAAGATAGAATCAGAGAACTGGAAGACAAGGTAGATGAATACACCCAATCAGAACAACAAAAGGAAAAAATAAATTTAAAAAATGAGGATAGTTTAAGAGACCTCTGGGATAACATGAAGCATAAAAATATACGAATCATAGTAGTACCTAAAAAGGAAGAGAGAGAGCAAGGGATTGAGACTCTATTTGAAGAAATAATGACAGAAAACTTCCCTAACCTGGCAAAGCAATTAGACATACAAGTTCAGGAAGCACAAACAGACCTACACCAAGTCACATCATAATTAAAATGACAAAGATCAAAAATGAAGAGGGAAACTTAAAAGTAGCAAGAGAAAGGAAGCTGGTTACTTACAAGGGTACCCCCATATAACTGTCTGCTGACTTTTCAATGGAAACTTTGCAGGACAGATGGGAATGGCAAAAATATTCAAAGTTATAAAAAAACAAAAAACAAAAAAAAAACAAGAATCTACAACCACGAATACTCTGCCCAGCAAGGCTGTTGATTAAAATAGAAGGTGAAATAAAGAGCTTCCCAGACAGAAAAAAAAAAACTTAAGGAATTCATGACCAACAAACCAGCATTACAAGAAATATTAAAGGGTCTTCTGTAAAAAGAGAAGGGGTAAAAAAGAAAACAGAAATAACAAATATGAATAATAAAATGACAGTAACAATGTACCTATCAGTAATCACTTTAATTGTAAATGGATTAAATGCCCCAATCAAAAGACATAGGGTAACTGAATAGATAATAAAACAAGACCCATGCATATGCTCTCTACAAGAGACCCACTTCAGATAAAACGACACTCACTGACTGAAAGTAAAGAAATGGAAAAAGATGTTTCATGCAAACAGAAATGAAAAAAAAAGCTGGGGTAGCAATACTTATATAAGATAAAATAGACTTTAAAACAAAGGCTATAATAAGAGATAAAAAAAAAGAGCATTACATAATAATAAAGGGATCGATAAATCAAGAGGACATAACCCTAGTAAATATATATGCATCCAACATAGAAGCACCTACATACATAAAGCAATTATTGACTGACATAAAAGGAGAGATCAATAGTAATACACTCATAGTAGGAGACTATAACACCCCAATGACACCAATGAACAGATCTTTCAGGCAAAGAATCAACAAAGAAACAATGGGCCAAAAAGATACACTAGAACAGATGGACTTAATAGATATTTTCAGAGCATTTTATCCCAAAACAGCAAAATATACATTCTTTTCAAGTGCATATAAAACATTTTCAAGGATAGATCACGTTAGGACACAAATCAAGTCTCAATAAATGTAAGAAGACTGAAATCATATCAGCCGTCTTCTCTGATCACAATGGTATGAAACTAGATATCAACTACAAGAAAAAAACTGGAAAATACACAAACACATGGAGGCTAAATAACATGCTACTAAACAATGAATGATTATTAATGAGAACAAAAAAGAAATCAAAAGACATCTAGAGACAAATGAAAATGAAAACATAAATTTAAAAAAAAAAAAACATTTATAGGACACAGCAAAAGCAGTCCTAAGAGGGAAATTAATAGCTATATGGGCCCACCTCAAGAAATAAGAAAAAGCTCAAATAAACAACCTAACCTTACAATTAAAAGAACTAGTAAAAGAAGAGCAAATGAAGCTCAAAGTGAACAGAAGGAAGGAAGTAATAAAGATAAGAGAGGAAATAAATGAAATAGAATCTAGAAAAATAATACAAAAGATTAATGAAACCAAGAGCTGGTTCTTTGAAAGGACAAACAAAATTGACAGACCCTTAGCCAGACTCATCAAGGAAAAAATAGAGAACTCAAATAAATAAAATCAGAAATTAAAGAGAAGGAATAAATACCCTAGCCCATGCTGGGGTATGTACACATGCTATTCTCCTGCCAGAAATACCCTTCCACAGACTTTAGTTGTTCATACATTTACATCATTTTCAAGCCAGTTCAGCAGAATGAGCTGATGGCAACTGCTACTTATAATCTAGCTTCTTGAAATCACAGCAACAAAATTTTGGAACCACAGAACTGAAATGTAGAATTTCAGTCATCTTCAAGTCTAACTCTTGCATTTTGAATTTGGAGAAACAGACTCAAAGAGAGGAAATGCCTTCTCTGAAATCAGCCAAGAATAATACCTGCTTGTGTTAAAAAAGAATAAAATACTATAGAAAAAAAAATGAAGAAAATAAACACTATCCAAATTTCCACTATCCAGAGATTATTAGCATTTAATGCTAATACTACAAGAAATCTGTTTGTGTTTATATGTGCGTGCATATAATTATTAATAAATGGAATTGTATATTCATGCTGTTTTGTGATCTATATTTTTCACTCATTATACATGATAAAAAATCAAAATAACTTTTATTTTCAGAAGGCCATTCTTCAGAGCTTAGATAAGCCCTGTGAAAAGAACCAGATGGTTTATCATTCTCTTTATGGCTCATGAACCTGGTCCACCAAGGCAACATCATCACCTGCAGTGGTATAGATTGTGCCCTGCAGAGAGGCCAGGGGGACATATGAGAGCTTAAAGCCAGCCTGTTCCAGTTTCCAGGGCAATGCCCCTGGCACGCTAACAACATCCGGGAAAGGGGGTCCTTGTGTGATTTTCACGAAGGCATCATGTGTTCTGGCTTTTGAGAAGGGTCGATGCTAGCCATGAAGACTCTGAAGCCAAAAAGCCTGCTTCCCAGCAACACTGGAGCCAGAGAGGGTGAGCAGAGTTGGCACCGCCTATCTGCCTCATAGAGCCAGATCTATGCCCTGTGCCCCAGAGCACAGGGTCAAATTATGGCATGTACAGAGCAGACTCTGAGAATGTGTGCTAAGTCAGTTGTGCTCTATGTATGGAGTGCTTGTGGTTGTTTCATTCTTTTCCTCTAAGAAAATTTTAGGAAAATACCCAAGTGATAAGAAATTGAGCAAAGCTTTGGCCCAAATCCAGTTCCTGTGCTGCCTAAGAGAACCAGAGATGCCAAGCCCAGTTTCCCGTTATATGCTATTTCCGGGAGGTCTCTATATTTACCCAAAGTTCACTGAATGCCCTTAAAGCAGTTGCAGGGTGAATTAATTTTCTACTGTTGCATCACAATTACCCCAAAATTTAGCAGCTAAAAGCAAAAATCATTTCTTCTGTCAAAGTTTCTGTGGCTCAGAAATCTTGAGTGCAGCTTAGCAGACCATTTCTGATTCAAGGTCACTCATGAGGTTGCTCTTAAGCTGCCAGACAAGGCTGCAGTTGTCTCAAGGTGCAACTGGGGCTGGAGAATCTACTCCCAAGCTCACTCACCTGGCTGTGGGGAAGCTTCAGTGCCTTGCCCCATGTGCCTCTCCACTGGGCTGCCTCATTACAGGGCAGCTCACTTCCCCTAGCACCAGGGAAAACCAGAGAGAGGAGAAGGGAAGGAGAGAAATGCAGAGCGTAGGGGAAGGGAGGAGGATGGGAGGGGGAAGGGAGGAGTGGAGAGAGGGTAGGGGAAGAGAGAGTAAGAGGAGGGGAGGGGAGAATGAAGAGGAGAGGAGAAGTGAGAGGCGGGAGAAGAGGGGAAGGGAGAAGGGAGGGGAAAGAAGGGAAAGAGAGAGAAAGGGAGAAAACGAGAGAAGAGAGGCTAGTCTTTTTTGTAGCCTAACCTCAGGAAGACATCACATCACTTTTGCTGTATTCTATTCCTCAGAAGTGAGTTACTAGGTTCAGCCCATGCTCAAGAGGAAGGGATTACAGAAATGCACCAACCTCCATCCTCTTGCCTGGAACATGGATATAATAGCTATAGTTCTGCCAGCCATCTGGCCAGTGAGGATGAAGGCCATACTCTAGGAATAGTGGAACAGAAAACATGAAGGAGAAGCCTGAGTCCCTGGTAATTTCACCGCATCATCATTTTTTGAGTGAGAAGCCTCTCACTCAAAAAATAAAACCTTAAGTGTTAAAAGTACTCTTGAGTTTCTTTCACATGCAGGTGAGTCTAATCTTAGTTAACATCAGTTGTTAGCACAAACTTCAGATTCAATCAGCATTTATTTCTTTTACAGATGGGACACCTAAACTCAGGGACATAAAGCCATTCCCCAATATCACTCAGCTAGAGATTGGCAGGGCTGAGACCTAAGCTCCTGGTCTCCACATTTACCCAAGCTGGTTCTGAGTGTCCCTAAAGTTTGCTGAACACTCAAGGCTCTGTTTGGGATGTTCCTGGCAGCTGGAAAAGTTCTGACTCCCTTAGGCTATGTATTTGTACCAGAACATTCTCTGCTCTGTTTCTCTGCTTACCAAGTAAACAAGTGAAATAGAAGAGGGAAAATATTTTGGATGAATTGATGTTTGCAGTTCAAAAACTTTTGTCTTATGCACACTCAAGCCAGTAGCCATGGAAACCCTCATTTCATTTCCTCAGCCTGACTCTTAGCACACCATTCCCTCTTCTGGAGCCCAGAATTGAGCAGCAGCTTTAGATTAAATATGTTCTGTACCTCAGTGAGGTGACATTTTTCAAAAAACCTTGGTGTACCTATCCATAACCTAAAAATTATGTTTTCATTACAGAGTTGTCTCAGATGGCTTGTCTCTTCAGAAAAAGGCTTCCACCCCACTTGCCAGAAGAACTGTCAGCAGAGCCATTCAAGACAGAATCATCATAGCTGTAATGTTAAACATTTTATGTTACAGAAGACATAACATAAAGACATAACATGGTGTTCATGCCCAGCTACATCCTTTGCTCCAAGAACAGCTACGCTCATCACCTGCTAAAAGGCTGGGCCTACCCTGACATATTTGAACTGTGTGATACTGCTTCCATGGTCTCAGGTAGTTGGACCTTGGCTTGTCACCTGATCCAGGGAAAGCCAATGTATCAGTTAACCCTTTTCTCATTTAGGAAAAAAAAAAAAACTGCAGCTCGCTGCCAGTGTTCATTTAATATCAAGGATAAGAATGCTACATTTTCTAGGATTTGACACTTTCAGCGATTGAACTACTAAACACAGAATGCTATAAAAATAACGTCATTTGTTTCCATAGACTATCAATGTACCAGAGTGATGCAAAAATAATAATAAAAGCAAGATATCTCATGGCAAACTTTGGGGAGAGGTTAGTACTGTAATCCACAAGTTACTTCAGGGTAAACGCTGCAGTCACAAGTGTCACCAGCAAGTGTTCTCAAGGCAAAAAGGAAAAGGGTTAAGAATCTTTCTCTTGAATATTTGAAAAAACGCAGACTGCCACTAACTGATGATGGCCATTTAAACTAAAAGGTCATATAGCAGTAGGGCAGGAGCTATCTTTTTTGGCCTTGTACATAATAATAATAACCAAAAAAAAAAAAAAGATCTGCAAAGAGTAGGTGACTGGCTCAGATAGAAAAATAAAAATGAAAAGAAATTGTGTGGTCCCAGAAAGAAAAAGCAAGCAGCCCCCTCGATTTCCAATGGCTTCCTGGTTCCCAGCTCCGATTCCCACATATTCCTGTGTCATGCCTGGAGACCCTCTTAGGGCCTGGCATCTGAATGGCTTTCCTTCCTTGCCATATGATGTACCTTCACTTTACAACCCTTTCCATCTACGTTATCTTGTTCATGGTTCCCCAAATCCTGGAAGATCCAAAGGCCTCACTCTTATTTTCCAGGTAAGAGGAAGGGAACCTTTCCAAGATTACTCACTCAGTTAGCTCTAAGGGTCAAAATCTGAACTCAGGTCTTTTAACCCAAGGCCTGATGTTTTATCTACCACACCATGTGATCAATTAAACAGAAATTGAGAATTAAGTTTGAGTGGAAGGCCTAACATACTTTTGGGCACTCAAGACTTCAGGAAGAGACAAGTAGACGTGAATGCTCAATGGTGAGGAAAACAAGCCAAATCATAAAACCTGTTTTATTTTAATTATTTTACTTGTTAGTTTCTCTCCTGCTAACTCAAATGTCTACAGGAGCCAAGCAAGTAAAAGGGGTAACAAGCTAGTGTGTGACAACTGGAAATGGTGGAGACTGAGGCTAACTGGAATACTCGTGACCATTTGAAAAAGTCAGTTGCTATTGAGCTCCAGTCATGTGGGAGTGCAGATCTTCCATAAACAAATCTTCTCAAGTTTTGTGAAAAGCTAGAAATCTGACTCATGTGGAATTTCCTAATTGTTAAAACACGTATCAGCCAAATTACACCTGCTGACTAGAAACTACCCTTATACTACCAATTTGCCACCATTGCTCTGAGCAAGCATTGAGGATAAGACTACTATCTATTATTATTCATCTTTATGTCTCTAATACTAAGCACAGAGGAGGCACTCAGACGATTTGATTAATTAAATAAAAAACCATGTCATTCTGGTTTCTATTCAAATGATGCCTCCTCAGTGAGGTCTTCTCCCAGAAATTATGATTATCCTCTAATTTCCATTCCAATTTTTCTATGAAAAGGACCCCTGAATTTTAGCCAGGCTACCTGGAATAGAAAAAACATTTCCTTGGCCTCTCCTGCAGCTAGGGGTGGCTATGTGAGCACGATCTGACCAAAAGAGAAGAAACATAGGTAATATGTACCTTCCTGGAAGTACCTTCCAAGAGAGGGCCATGCCCTTCTCCTTTACTTTCCTCCTTCCTGCTAGAACACAGATGTGATGGCTAGAGCTAAAACAACCATGTAGGGCCATGAGGTGCAAGCTACATATTGAGGATGGTGGAACAAGAGGATAAAAGGAGCTGGATCTTTAATGATTTGGGAGCTAGCTTAGCGGCAATGGATTACTTGATTTTGCACAAGTATGTACTTCTGCCTTGTTCAATCTGCTGTTTGTGGGAGTCGGGGCGGGTCCTAAAAGAACAAATCCTCATTCTCTACCATCTCATCTACTTTTAGGTAGTACTTAACATACCTAATATATAGTATATATTTATTTGGTTTTCTTATTTTTGTCCCCTACCAGATTGTAAACTCCATGAGAGCAGAGATTTTGTTTTGCTTACAGTCATTTCCCCCATGTTTAGACAAGTGCCTTGGCATAGAACAGGTGCTCAAAAAATAATTGGTGAATGTATAGGATAAACAAGATTGGGTTAAAAATTAAACTGAATTAAATAATAGCCTAAACCTAGTTTCATACCAGTCACATCAGCCAAATTTTCTCAATTCTTTCAGCGAATTACCTCAAAAATTTTGGTCAAATGCAGGAGGAAAAAAAAAAAAAAAAAACCTTCAGCAATCCAAAGGACTTGTCCCAAATTCACAAAGATTATGGAAAAGGAAAAAAAAAATCCCCAAACACGTTTCCACTTTCAAAAGCAGCACTTTCACAATCGCTGCCCCATTTTCACTCGGGGATGGGCAGATCCCAGGTCCAGGCAGGGCTCCAAGGTGGGTGCAGCGTGAGAAAGCGTGTGCCTCCAGTCCAGCGCTGCTGGAGGGAGCCACTCCGTGTACCAGGTCCCAGGCTGGCCTCATAAATTCTGAGTAATATTCTTTTGAATTGTTCAAGCCACATCCCAAAAGGGGAGTGCTGCCTCCCTCACAGGAAGATAAGCCTCTGCTCTGAAAATGAAGCCACCACACAAGGCCTGGCCCAGCCAGGGAAAGCCCAGAAGACTTGACCCAGACCACCACAGAAGATGGCAAGCCCCAAGGCATTGCATGGCTCCTTCTCAAAGCAGTAGCAGTGATTTTCCTAATTAACAGAGCAAGTCTCCAGGGAGCTGGGGAACCCCAGAAAAGGTAAAAGCCCAGTTAAAAAGACTCCAGACTCACTGCTAGCTCTAGGGCCCAGGCCTGAAGCTGGGGGCCAAGCCTGGACCTTTCCTGAAAGAACATTTAGGGTGAAGCAGGGAGGGAATAGGAGAAAGAAAGACTGCATGTGCTAAAATGGCATATTATATCCTCAAAATAAACACCTGGCAGAACACCTCCACATCTGGTGCACGTCACAAGACTCAATTACATTTGGTCAGGCCAAATGCCCCACAGCTGTTACAGGGTAAAGGCAGATAATTAAAAACAGCAGGTTACCATGGCGCGAAATTGGTCGCTGCTGAACAATTTGCATGTTTGTCTTTGGAGCTGAAGTACTAGAGGTGAGTTATGACTTTGGGGGGACAGGAAGGTGATTTCTCAAGACAACCAAATGAGAGGAAATAAAGGATAAAAGAAACTAACTTATTAAGCAGCTCCCCTGTGCCAGGCACCACAAGAGCATTTTTTCTTGTAATTCCCAACACAATCATATATTATTATCTCCTTTCTCTGGACAACGAGATGGAGGTTCAATGACATGCCTAGAGTCCCACAGCAGAGCCAAGTGGCCCAGGTGACATTCAATCCAAGTCTGACTCCAGAGCTGTCTTCTTATCCTTCTACTACCAGCTCCCTGGGCTAGGCTTAAAAATGCAAATGCTGCCAGATGATGCCCAGGCAACAGGGGGAAGAATGTCAATGAGCCCACAGATAAGGGAAAGTGCTGGTTCCCCAAGGCACTTGCCAAAAGAGAACAATCTCTGAACACACAAACAGATACACATACACAAGTATTTATTATATGTTAATCATCTGGTAAAGAGGGGCAACAATGCTTCATGAGAATCAGCAAATGACTCTTTGATCTAAAGGTGAATAAAGGCTTTAGCAGGTGGTATATTGCCTCACATTTGTGTGAGAAAGGCAGGGCAAGAAGGGGCTCAGGCATTTGGGATCAAGGTGGTTGTCTGATTGAAGGGGAGGACAATGCATGAGGTCATGCACAGCAGCATAGGGTAAAAAAGAAAGACCATCCCACTTTTTTCCCTCTAGCTGCTCCCCATCAGCCAGATCATTAGGCCTCTAACCTTGACCCTCTTTTGTGGGTTAAAATTGCAGGTCTCAAAAAAGATATAGTCACATCAAGTCCTTAGAACTTGTAAATGTTGCCTTATTTGCAAAAAGGTCTTTCCACATATAATTATACTAAAAATCTTGAGATGAGATCATCCTGGATTATCTGGGTGGGCCCAAAATCCAATGACAAGTATCCCTACAAAAAAAAATGCAAAGGGAGATTTGAAACACACAGAAGAGAAGGCAATGTGAAGACAGAAGTAGAGATTGTAGTAAGGCAGGAACAGGAATGCCAACCTTCCTCGGAAGCTGGAAGAAGCAAGGACAGATTATTCCCTAGAGCCTGTGGAGGAAGCGCAGCCCCACCAACACCTTGATTTCAGACTTCTGGCCCACAGAACGTGAGAGAATAATTTTCTATTGCTTTAAGGTAACCGGTTGTGGTCATTTGTCACATCAGCCCTAGGAAATTAACAGAACTTTTTCAAAGTTTCCTCTCTCTGCCCCAATGGTGCAGGGTGACCACACATAGTCACATGAGCAATAAAATGTCCACGATTTCCTTTTCTCTTATTGTGTCATGTTTTGTCGACTCTTGGGCCTCTGTTGGGTAGCATGTCATGTAACTGTGCCTCCTGCCACTATGCTGCCAGCACCGCCAACAGGGCAAAGCGAATCATGGCAGAGGCTCTGTCACTTGATGCTCCCAAAGTTACCACCCCCACTTCATGCTGGTAATACTACTGCAACTGTCAGCCCTCATCTACCTGATACTGCCACCTAATAAAGATGCTGGTACCATATCTGCCATGGGAAGCCTCAGGAAAATCCCCCAATGGGACCTGAAACACCTGGCACCAGCCTTGACAGGATTCTTCCTCCCCAGGGGTACAGAGGGAACTAATAAACCCAAGGTAAGCTTCCTCTCCTCTAAGAAATCTACATGCTTGAATTCAAGAAAAGGGAGGTGCTTTCCACTCACCCACACAAGGAGCTCTTCTGGTGTCAGAAGTGTGTTGTTTGCTCTTCTGAAATGTTTGTCTCCATAAATAAAGAGACACTCGTCCATATGTCCAAACAAAGCAAAACAAAGTATAACTGAATTTCACCTTGAGCCCACAATTTCTGCACTAAAGCTAATAAAGAAAAAAGGCAGAGGAAGCCCCTCTCTTTACTGGAGGACAGTCTTGGCCATAAGGATAGCCCCTCTGTATTGGTTCATCCCCATCAGCTCTGGGGCCCCGGACCTTTAAGGCAATTGAAGGCCTCTCCCATCAAGCAGGATATAGCATGAGCATTGACTCTGATAATGAATAAAACCTGAGTGAGCCTCTTTACCAACCTCTGTGCCTAGTGGCCCAAAATTTCCATCCCATTAACTTTAATAAAAACAGAAGATTCAGGCCCAGAGAAAGGAAGTATTCCTAAGTTGAGAAAACCCTGAAAAGAGACTATGGTACTCCAGCTGAAGACTCTGACTCTACCCACTTATGTCGGCCACTCAGCCAAGATTCTTACTAAGCTAGCCAGAGCCCTATGTTGCCCCCTGCCAATGCACTGATCTTAAAGTTATATGGACTTGAACTCAGCATCACAAAACCATTTCATTTCAACAGACTTATTGAAGTATAACTGATACACACACACAAAAAAAACCCTGCATGTTTAATGTATACAATTTGATGCATCTGGACATATGCATATAACTGTGATGCTATCACATCAATAATAAACATATCTATCACCTCCAAAAGTCTCCTGTGTCCCTTTGAGTGTGTGTTAAGAACACTTAACATAAGATCTACCCTCTTAACAAAGTTTTTGTGTACAGGACTTGTTCACTATAGGACTATGTTGTACAGCAGATTCTAGAACTTTTTTATTGTGCATAACTGAAACTTTATACCCATTGAGCAACAACTCACAACTTCCTTCTCCCTCTGTCCCTGGCAACAAACATTCTACTCTGCTTCTATGACTTAGACACCTCACTTAAATGGAATCATGCAATATTTGTCTCCCTGTGACTGTCTTATTTTACCTAATATAATGTCCATGTCATCACATCTATGCTAGTACACCCATGTTGTCACAAATGGTAGAATTTCCTTCTAAGACTAATAATATTCCATTGCGTTTATACACCACATTTTATTTCTCCATTCATCTTTCAGTGGACCTTCAGGCTGTTTCTATACCTTGGCTATTGTGAATAATGCTTCAGTGAACATGAGCATACAGATATCTCTTTGAGATCCTGATTTCAACACAAAATAATTTTAGACCAAATTAAAAAGAAGTTTTTATACACAGCACCTTCTCCAGGATGAAGAGAGGACTCCACAAGGGCTGAAGCAGCAGAGAAGTCTAACTGAGAGCAGGATCTGAGCTGCCTCTGCCGACAAGGCTTGGATAAAGCTTATGCACCTGACTCCTTCAAATAAACTTTTCACAGGATGCTCCATTGTGGATGATGAAAATAGATTACCTTTGGGCACATCCCACCAGCTCTCTTTCCAGGTTTGAATCCAATGGGGTGAGGTTTGAATTGGGTTACTTGCTCCATAAGTTCTGAATAGTTCCATAGAGTCTCTACATGAAAACAGGAAACTCATCTTCAGTTCTGAGAGCCCCTTTCTTCTAACTAAAGGTAATAAGAGGTTGTATTTATTAAGCACCTATTACATGCCATCCATGTCATAGACATTACCTCATTTTGTCATCACCAACCTGTAGGATAGGTTTTATTATTCTTATTTTCCCTACTCTGCTGTGACCCATCCTCTTACTAGGGACAAGATTGTAGGCAGCCTAAAACAGAACATGAAAAACATATGGCCGATAAACATTAGCTGCTGTAACAAGTCCTGGGCAGGGTGTGTCACAGGCTAGAAGTTTTCATTCTTTCTCAAAACATGAAGCCCACAAATTAGAGGGCACCAGATCTTGGCCATCACGTCAGCATCCGCTTTCCTGGACTCTTTTCTTTAATAACCAAACTATTTTTCCTGAGGAGAGGACTCTTTGAATCCAACACAAAAGCTGAGTCTAGCATGTTCTCTGAGCATTTAAGATTCAGCAACTGAGTGACTGATGGGGTGGGAAGCGGGAGTGGAGGTTGACAAGTAAGAACTCACTGAAATTGATGAAAGTTTAGCAGGGCTTTGCACCAAAAACTCAACTCATGATTCTGAGTATTTGTTTAAAAGTTTGATGCATTCCAATTATGATTTAGAGTCAGAAGAGAGTATTGTTTCCACCATAACAATAAGACCAAGCCAAGTATACTATAAAATCATGGTTTTTTAGGAACACATCAGAGAGGTGATGACTTAAAGAAACCCAAATGAACTAACCTCTAGAAAGTGTATGCAAAGTCTTCCGGGGGAGAAATGAAAGATCCATTATAGATAAAGAAAAACCAGCTGAACTTTTAGTGAACTATTAACATCTAAGTGTAAGGTGTAGTAATAGATCAAAATTACAAGTGTCCCAGTCACAGAGTATCTCTGACCCCACAAACCAAGTCTTTGCCACAGATCTTCACCAAATGTATGGGGATGGTATTTCAAAGGCTTGGAGTGGGACGAGAGAGCTCAGAGATCCCTCTGAGACACATGAGACTTGCCTCGTCCAAAGCAGGGACCTACTGACAACTGAGAGTAGGAACAGGAGAACTGAGGAAAATCCCTCTGAGCCCGTAGAGTTCTTCACAGAGTATCCAGCAGTGGCCTTTCAAAAATGGTAACAAGCAAAAGAGCTGAAAGAACTCCCTCCCAGGCCCTCCAGGCCTTCAGTCAGTGGACAGTAAAACACCAAAGGCAGGGCAGCAGGATCTATCAAGGAGCAGAGCCTAGAAGCAGAAGAGATGAGGGAATACGTATCAAAGACAACAAATAAAATAAAATAAAACAATTATCTATAATACACATATACATTTATTTAAAAAAAAACTCTGGACTAAGACAAGAATAGTAACAATTTATTACTGGGTTGATAGTTAAAATAAAAGCATATGATAATAAAAGCACAATGGTTAAGAAAAGGTAAATTGCATTATATTGTTGTAAAGTTCTTATACTGTTTGTGAAGAAGCATAGCATTCTTTGAAGGTAGATGTTACAAGGTAAAGATGAATACTGTACTCTCCAGAGCAGAAGTTCCCCATCAGGACAACGTTGCCCCCAACCCAGAGGACATCTGACAATGTCTGGAGGTATTCTTAATTGTTACGACTGGAGGAAAGGGGCACTACTGGCATTTAGTGAGCAGAGACCAGGAATCCTGCTCGACATCCTGTAACGTACATGCAGGACAGTCCCTCACAAGGGACATTTAGCGATGGTCCCAAGGTTGCAAATCTCTGCTCTAAAGCAACCACTAAAAAATAAAAAAAATGAGAAACAGGGAAAAGATGATAGTGGCAATAAAATGGAATGCTTAAAAAAATAATTCACCCAAAAGAAATAAGGAAAGAAGAAACAGACAAAAATTAACTGGCAAGATTGTAGGTGTAAATTTAACCACATTAGTGATTACGTTAAATGTAAATAAACTAATTAAAAGACAATGATAATCAGACTGGATAAAACAGCAAAATCCAACCATATGTTATTTTTAAGAAATATGCTTTAAATATAATAGCACATAAAGGTTGAAAGCAAAGGGTGTAAAAAGGTACACCTTGCAAGCACTACACATAAGATAGCTGATATGATTATATGAATAACAGGAAAAATAAACTTCAACATAAAAAACATGATCACATACAAGCAAAAACATTTCATAATAATCACAGGTCAGTTCATCAGGAAGACATAATACCAAATGTATATGCACCTAAGAGCAGAGCTTCAAAATACATGAAAAATTAACAGGACTAAAAGGGAAAAATAGGCAAATTCAAAACCACAGTTGAAGATTTTAATGTTCTATTCTCAGTAAGTTAAGGAACATGTAAACAAAAAAAAAAGTTAAAGATATAAAGGATTTGAACAACACTATCAACCAAATAGATCTAATTGATATTTACAGAACACTATACCCCACAAATGCAGAATATACATTCTTTTTAAGTACATAAGAAATATTCACCAGGATTGACCATATGCTGGGCCATAAAATAAATCTCAATGAATTGTAGGACTTGAATCATACAGAGTATGTTCTCTGGTCACGGCTGCACCAAATAAGAAATCAATAACAATAAGATATCTAAAATTTTTTTAAATATTTGGAAATTAAGCAGTGCAGTTCTACAAACCTTTTTTCAAAATTACAGGAAAATTGGAAAATATTCTAAACTCAATGATAATGAAAATACGCTGTTATCAAATGTGCAGGATACAAAAGTATGAAAAAATATATAGATTTAGATTCTTATATTAGAAAAGTAGGTGTAAATCAATAATCTAATCTTAAAGGTTAAGAAACTATAAAAACAAAATCAAACTAATAAGCAGAAGAAATAAAAAATTACAGCAAATCTATGAAATAGAAAATGAACAAAATGAGAAACTTTTAAAAGTAAGAAGTGGGTTTTTGGTCAGAAATAATAAAATTGATAAAATATTAATAACACAAACAAAGAAAAAAGAGAGAAAACACAAATTGCCAACACAAGAAATGAAGGAACTGGGCATCACTCCAGATCTGATACACAATAAAAATAGGGCACATTATAGGCAACTTTATGCTAATAATTTGAAAACTAAGATAAATGGACAAATTTCTTTTAAGAAGTACTTTACCAAAACTGAACAAGAAGAATTAGAAAATTAAACTCCCTCATAGCCATTTTTTAAAATGTGATTCATTTTGAAAATCCTTCCAACAAAGAAGACTCCAGGTCCAGACAGCTTCACCAGTGAATTATATCAACTATTCAAGGAAGACATAATACTAAATTTTAAAAACTCTTTTAGAAAACAAAACAAAATACTTTTCAACCAATTTTTCAAGGCCAGTATTATCTGATATCAAAATCAGATAAAACATAAGAAAAAAATTACTCATAATTATACGTGTAAAAATCCTAAACAAAACTATTTAATACCAGGTAATTCAAGAATGTATCAAAAGGATAACACATCATGACCACTTCAGTTTTATCCCAGAAATGCAGGCTTGGGTTAACATTAGTGAGCCAATCAATTAAAATAATTTACTACATTCACAAAATAAGGGGGAAAAAATCTTGTAATGAGAAAAAGATGAGAAAAGTAACAAAATTTTGCAACAAATCATTATGGGGAAAAATAGAAGTGAGGAAAAATAAAACTTCCTCAAACTTCCTCAAGAGAATCTGCAACACTCTTACTGCTAACATAATGTTTAATGATGAAACTATGAATGCTTTTCTTACAAGATCAGGAATAAGGCAAAAATGTCTGTTCCCACAACTTTCCTCCAACATTTTATTGGAGATTCTAGCTAGTGCAATAAGGCAAGAAAAATAAAAGGCATACAAATTGGAAAGAAAGTAGTAAAATTATAATCATATACAGGAGAATCAGTAGATATGTAGAAAACTCTATGGAACCTAAAACACATATTAAGTAAATTTGGTAATTATTCAGAATACAAGTTTGACATATAAAAGTTAGTTAAAGTTCCATGTATTAGCAACAAAAAAAATGTTTAAGTAAAATTTTACAACAAATACCATTTACAATAACAATTTTTAAAAATTAAATATCTAGGAATAAATCTAATAAAAAAATGTTCAAGAGCTCCACACTGAAAGTTGTAAAGCACTACCTAAAACAACTAAAGACCTAAATATGTGGAGATAAACATTAGGTTCATGGATTCAAAAAGGCAATATGGTTAGGTCTCTATACCCCAAAATTGATCTATAAATATAAAGATATCCCAATCAAATTCTAACAAGCTGATTCTAAAATGTACATGGGAAGTAAAAGTCTTAGAATGGCTGAAACAAACAATCTTAAAAAACAAAAACAATTTTGGAACATTTACAGTATCTGATTTCAAGGCTCACTAAACAGCTATTATAATAAAAACAGTGTGATATTGGCATTACATAGACAAATCAATAATTAGAACAGTTCAGAAATAGACACACACACAGGGTATTCAATTGATTTTTTTTTTTTACCAAAGTATCAGCTCAATTCAATGAGGAAAATTTTCAACAAATGGTGCTGACACGCTGAATATCCATGTGGAAAAATGAAGATATAAAGAACCCTTACAAATTAACAATAAAAAAGAAATAATCCAATTTAAATGGGCAAAAGACTTGAATAAATGTCACAAAAGTAAATATAGCAGTAGCCAGTACAAAAAAAGACTCAACATAATCAGTCAACAGAGAAATACAAATAAAATCATGAGACCCTTAAAACACCCCTCACAAAAACCAACTCAAAATGTAAAACACAAAATTATAAAACCTATAAAAGATAACAGGATAAAACCTAGATGTAGTAATGCCTTTTTAGATAAAAACCAATGACACAATCCATGAAATAATTGATAATCTATACTCCATTCAAATAAAAAACTTCTGCTCTGCCAAAAAAAATATCAATAGAATAAGAAAACAAGCCACTAACTGAAAGAAAACATTTGCATAAAACACATCTGATAAAGGACTGTTATCCAAAATATATAAAAAACTCTTAAAACTCAACAACAAGAAAACAACTTTAAAAATGGGCCAAACATCTTAACAGTACATCACCAAAGAAGATATACAGATGGCAAATAAGCATATGAAAAGATGGTGCATGTCATGCAGAAGTCATCAAGAAAATGAAAATTAAAACAACAATGAGATACTACTACACACATATTAGAAAGGCCAAAAACCAGAACACTGACCACACCAAATGTGAGTGAGAATGTGAAGCAACAGGAACACTCACCAATTGCTGGTGAGAATGCAAAATGGTAGAGCGCTTTGGAAGACAGTTTGGTGATTTCTTACAAAACTCAACTTACTCTTAACATAGGATCCAGCAATTGCACTCTTTGGTATTTATACAAAGAAGCTGAAAACTCATAGCCACACAAAAACTAGCACGCAGATTTTTATAACAGCTTTATTCATGATTGCCAAAACTTGGAAGCAACCAAGATGTCCTTCAGCAGATGAATAAACAAATTGTGATTCATCCAGACAATGAAATATTATTCACTGCTAAAAAGAAATGACTATAAAGCCATGAAAAGACATGGAGGAATCTTAAATGTATATTAGTAGTAAAAGGAGCCAATCTGAAAAGGCTACATACTGTATGATTCCACTCCATGACATTTACTGGAGACAGTAAAAAGATTAGAGGTTACTAGGGATGGGGCTAGGGAAAGATAAATAGGCAGAGCACAGAGGATTTTTTAAAGCAGTAAAAATACTCTGCATGATACAACAATGATGGATATATGTCATTATACATTGGTCCAAACCCAAAGAATGTCCAACACCAAGAGCAAATCCTCAGGTAAACTATGGATTATGATGTGTCAATGCAGGTTCATCTTTGGCTAAAGAAAAAAAAAAAAGAACCACTCTGTTCTTTCAAGTTTTTATGGAGGCATTATATAAGCATGATGAAGAAATCACTGGCCATTAGCAATCTATTCAATCTCCAGCCCCTCTTCCCTCTCTATAGATGGGGGAGTGAGGACTGAAAGTTCCAACTCTCTAATTGCATGGTTGGTTCTCAGGACAATCAGCCCTTATCCTTACTTAGGTGCTTTCCAAAAGTCACCTCATTAGCATAAACTTAGGTGTGGTTGAAAGGGGTTTGTTATGAATATCAGGACACCTTTATTGCTCTTATCACTTAGGAAATTCCAAGGGTTTGAGGAGTGCTGTGCCAGAAACAAGGACAAAGACCAGAAATATATTTATTATAAATCACAATATCACATACAATATCCCTGAAACTGTATGCAGAATATGTGTGCATATATAAACATATAGAAATACACATGTACATATATACATAATATATATGCTTAGAGTTGGGGATGGAGGGGTGTCCTTGCCTTTCATCAGATTTCCAAAGAGGCTTGTGATCTTTTTGAAAGAGATTTAGAATAATCTAGTCTCAATAATCTCTCTTTTGGCAATTTCCCACAACTTCAAACCCTTCCTATATTCCAGTCACTCTCATACTAGTTGCTTAACCTCCCTAAGGTCCTCCTCCCTAAAATGAGACAATAAACTAATAAAATTTATCACACAGGATTATTGTGAGGATTGAATGACATAATTATATAAGAAACTAGATGTATACCTAGTACATCTGCATATTAGTAATAAAAGAAGCCAATCTGAAAGGCTACTAAAGGCTACTTTTTACTACTAAAAGGAACAAATATAATTGCCTGAGGGTCAGCTTTTTCTGTAAAGAGCCAGAGAGCCCACACCATTTCCTGAAGAAACATTTTTTCATGCTTATACCTCCTGCCTCTTACCACTTCTGACTCCAGTATCTCTCTTCACTTCTCATTCCCAGGGTCTCTAACTGCCTGCAGGGAAACTTTACTTGAATGTTCTTTGAAACACAACACATCAAAAATGGAAATAATTTCTCTTATCAACAAAACAGCTCTCACCAAATCTAACAGCTCAAACTGTTTGACATTCTCCAAACATATTAGCATCCCCATGCTCTTCTACTTCTTCCCAGGCAATTACTTCTGCTCTCTATCCACCATCCACCTCTCAAGCAACTGTTGAACTCTTACTTATCCTTCAAGACCCAGGTCAAATGTCATCACTTCTCAGAGATGTTCCCAGCTTGCACCCCACGACCAGCAGCAGCAACTTAGGGAGATGGATTGTGCCTTTTGCACATGTATGTTATACTTTCCTTTATGGTATGTGTTACTGCTATTTTTGTACATGTCTACCTCCCCCACTGGAATGGGAGCTCTGTGAGGGCAGTATTTTTAAAGTCAATGTTAATGCGGAAATTAATCCAAGTTAATGAAAACTTAATACGACAGGACTAATATTACAGAGAGGCAATTGAGATAGGTCATGCAAGTTCTAGGTCGAATCCTGTCTTTATTTAAAATTTTGTTCATCATGGGTTTTTTTTTTTGCAGTAATGCTGATTTTTAAAATATTATATTAAAATATTATTTACCTTTATTACTGAGTTTGTCAGTGACCCTTTAAATTGTACCCAAGGTGAGTGCATCATTCTCCTCACCCTTGTCTTAGCCCTGAATTAATTAATAACCAACAGCTCTGGGATTCAAATCTGGGCTTCTCTGATTCCAAAGCCATACTGCTTCTAAAGACAAGACAATATTAAACCTCTTGAGGAGTTCACAGCCTGATAGCAGACAGTGACAAGTACATGGACAGTTACAATAGAAATGATGTCTGTATCTGTGACAAGGGGCAGTGTACAGAAGAGTGGCTAACCTTGCCTGAGCCCATCACAGAAGAATCCACAAAAGAGGAAAGTCTTGCACTTAAAACATTTCCCTGATATGGACAGTCCCATTCCTCTGAGAAGACAGCAGCAGCTATGGTGAATTTTATACTTTTTATCTCTCTACAAACTATATTATAATGATCTTTTATCTTGTGTTCCTCATTAGATTCTGAGCTCCTTAGGGACAAGGCTGGGTGACACACAGCAGATGTTCAGTAAGTGGGGGTGGAATGTATGAGTGAGTGGACCAGTGAATGAACGGCATTGCCTACAATACTGCAACCTCCCCATTCAGTGCACACTGACAGAGTAGCAAGGCTCCAAGCACCATGGCATTGCACAGGGACATTTGTGGACAGACAACAGGGGCAACCACACCAACCTCTTTCCTGAGAGGCCTTATGATCCCAGGGGCCACGCCCAGAGGTTGGGATGCCTGGGCATATACACACACATGGGCCCATTCAACGCTGCCTTTGAGTAGTGCATGGAATGTGCCTCTGGAATGTGTATGCTATAAAGAGCCTCCAGTGTCCACTGGGCAAGTAGATGGCATCAGCCTGGGAAAAGCCTAGTTCTATGTCCACAGCAATAAAAATACCACCCACAGCCCCAACGAGCAGGGCTGGAGACACACCAAGGGAGGAAGGGACACGTGGTGAGGACTGAAATGAATAATAAGCCACAGTCAGATCAAACCACAGCAGAAGATGAATGCAGGAGCTACCACTCTTTTCTTGAAGAAGGCAGCTCAATTCTGAAGAGAATCTGACGTTCCATGTAATAAATGTGACTTGAGCAACTAGCTCACTTTCCTCTATTAAATGGGAGTGAAATTTTCCACTTGGTTATGAGGATTAAGAGTTTAGATATGAAAATGACTCCCCCACTGCTTGACACAGAGTAGATGCCTATTAATATTATTTCTATTCTGGGTCCACTTTCTCAACCAGATTAAGAAAATATGGCTCTCATCTAATTACCACCAGGGGTTCATCAGAGATGAAAGTAATAGCTACAAGGGAAAACAGAGCAAAAACCACTTGTGCTTTTCTCCGGTAGAGTCTCAGGATAAGACCAGCCAGGCCATTTACTGACTGCCATCTTCTGCAGGTGACCAGATCTCTCAACTCTGTTTCTTCACCTAGGCAGTGGGGATAACAGTGGTGAGGACTGACACCTCTTTGAAAAGGATAAAATTCATTGCAGATTGCTTATTCATTTATTGGTTGGGTCTAGGTGCTTTGTGTCCATAGCTCATGTGGTGCCACAATAATTCTGTGAGGCAGAAAGGAGTTGCAAGAAACAGAGTGATGTTCAAGGCACCAACGGTAATGAGAGGCAGAGCTAGATTTTGAACCCCAGATGTATGTGGCTCGAAAACCTGTTTATTCCATGACTAGCAAGTAACTCACATGTTGAACTAGGCAGCAAGTTCTGTTTTTACAACAGTAAAAAGCAATAGTTTTTGAAGCCCTTCCCCAGTGAGTCACAGAGGAAGCGAAATTTGAGCGTGATCTTTGCAATAGATGCTGTTGGTGCCTGTGGTCCAGCAATTCTTTACTTGGTTCATGGGACCAGCCTCCCAGAAGCTCTTCTGGCCATGAAGGGCTGACAGCTGCACTCTTTAACTGAGAATTTTCTGCAAAAACAGAAGCTACCTGGCCTGACAGTGCCTGAGAGGTTATTCATGCCCCTTCCCCCCCCAAAAAAAAAGCAACCCTCAATCAATGCTGACTGATTCAGAGTAAAAAGGTCTGCACCCCACCTGAAGGGTGACCTTCATGCCCCAGAGCTCCCAGTGTGGTCAGGCTGGCAAGACATCAGCTGAGAACTCCCCTTTTTTCTTCATCCCTGCCTTATCCTATTGCTCTCACTTCCTTAAAGGTTTGTCTTCTGAGAACAGCCCCTCAATAAACCATATGCAAAACTATCTCAGACTCTGCATCAAGCAACCTGACCCAAGACAGTCCCAGGAATGAGTGAGAATGTGTTTTAATTATAAAAAAAGGGAAGGACATTTCAGTAAGAAGGGATACCTTCAACAACAACAAAAAAAAAAAACTATTAACCACCTGCTTTGTGTCAGGCACAGCAGTATGTACTGAGAGAGAATAAGCAATCAAAAATGTTCCCAGCTTCAAGAAGAAGGAGGGGCTCACGGGGTTCTGTCAGAACAGAGGGGTTCTGTAAAGTGAAACATAATCAGGACTGCACTTGAGGAAGATGCCCCTTGTCCTAGCAGGACCATGAGCGATTAACTGGACTGAAAGAGGGAGAGACTAGAGGCAGGGAAATTGGATGTAAGATGGTGTTATCATCCAAAAGACTTAATTATGGACACATATTGGAAAGGAAAAGAGCAGAATATTAGAGAAAAAACAAACAGTATCTAAAAATATGACATTAACATCACTTTTCAAACATTAATGTAATCTGTTCCTGTTGACTTTTCCTCTGTCCAATGAGTGTTTCTTCCAGGGCTATAGAGATATAAATCCAATCCATCTGGGAGCCCTGAGTGCCAGACCCTGTGCTGGACACTGGTCCCTACCCTCAAAGCACCATGGTCTGGTGGACAAGACGACAGGACAGTTGTCTCAAGGACTCAAATACAAACCAGCAATAACCTTTTCTTTTTAATGTCAGTCCACCCTTGGCCCATTAGTAATATTCTCTTTTAATGGACTCTAATCCAATGTGTCATTAATGAATAGTGTCATCTGGGCAAGACCAGAGTCCTGATAATCCAGTGTTTTTATAAAGGCTGCTTCAGTTTAAAAAGACCATGGGCTCCAACATTAGAAAGACCTAGGATCAAAGCTCAGCTCTCCCTCTTACTGGCTATCAGCCCCAGGCATATAGTTTAACCTCTGAGAACCTCATTTATCACCAAAAAAATGGAAAACTATAATATATATCTTTAAAAGTGTTTGGGAGAATTCAACAGGACAAGAGAAATAAAGTGTTTAGGATAGTACCTAGTAGATGTTCGATAAGCGGTAGGTATTTTATTATCATTTTTTAAATCCTTCCTCAGTCATTCCCAGACATGGACCTGGCTTCCTCATCTGGCCTTTCATCTCCTGATTTGCCAATCACTGTGTCACTTAAAGGGCTACTGTCGAAAACAGATGTCATCATGTGCCATAAGTGCGGGTATATGGTTTTGGGACAATTCATGGCTCAGGCTAAAGTAGCATGTGAAGAATGCATAAGAAATATGTATCCTGGCACACTATTCTGAGAAGTGAGCCTTGTTCCCTCCACCACTTTACTTTCAAGGCAAGGAGGTGCCAACTGTCCATGTTCCACATGCCTGGAATGCCAGAGAGACACAGCCAGTGGGTGGGGCCCTACACCGGGCCCAGTGTCTCAGCTGTATCAAAAGGCCAGAAACTTAGGGGCTATGAGGGTGATCACCTTCCTATTGCCTTGCAAGGCTGCTTCCAGGCCTCCTGCAAGGAGAGACAGAAACTGAGAAGGCCATAACTGCAGCCCCGACTCCCATCAGGATTCTAAGACCTGAGACTCAAAAGTCTCTGCTAGATTAGCTCTAAGGAAATGGGCATCTGAACTCCCAGGGCCATGGGCCATGCCACATGGCCCCAGAAGATTGGGGTTGCTTTCACCACCACGGAACAGGTCAGAGGATGAAGTAGTGAGATCCCCACTACGACGGGAACACAAATACTTCCTGGAATATTATTGAGATCACATTCTGAGAGACAATCCCTTTCTTCTGAATGAGCTGATGTTTTATGGCCTCCCGATGTGAGAGTTTCTACAGCACCGCTGTTGGGTGCAGGCCCAACCCTACGTTCCACTAGCCGTCACTCCAGCAAACTGCTCTTCAATATCACAGGGCTGGCTGGTGTGGGGCAAACATTTTGATGCCAGGTAGGCTGGTGAAAAAAACCACTTCACATTCAGAGAACAAGTTCATATTCCCAGATGTTTGCTTACACCTGGGCAAGCACACCAAAAATGGGTACAAGGTGGGGCCAGGTGGCCGAAGGAGTGAGAGGGAGAGCCATGGTCCTTCTCCTGGTCTCAGCCCTGACACCAGGCCTATCTCTAGCCCTCTCTGGGCATTATTTTCCTCTGCCATAATATAAGTCAATTGTCCTAGATTACTTTAAACCAAACTTTCATTATGTGAGCCCATCCTCACTATGTCCTCCATATCAACACATACCACATTATGATTTCTGTCATATCCACAAATCATCTGCACTGTTCACATAATATATGAGGCTAAAACAGCCTCATTTCCTAACTTTCTTTCTTCCTTGAAATTGATTTTAAAAGGAAACTAGATAGAATTACCATGAATGGAAACCACAATCACTTGCCAGAACAGAAGGCAGCCCATAAAAGAAAATACAAGGAAAACAGAACAATGCTTTTAATTATCTCTGGGATATGCTGCCTATAGATTACTGGCCCCTGAGGTCTGCTCTGTGTTTTTGAAGCAAGGAGATCAGTAAGTGGTAAAGAGGTGTTAAGGGCAGTCCAGCACCCATCTGAGAATTTCCCCTAATCAAAAAAATGGAAAAGAGAAAAAAAGATTAATAGAGAATTTAAAAGACAATAACTTCTCACCATAGGACTCAATATCTCAATATTTCTATGGTTTAGAAAACAATTGATAATTTTTAAGGTCTTCTCCCACACTGATATTCCGTTCGGGCCCTACTATAGGGAAAGAATGATCACAATTAGTAGAGAATTTGAGTTGCAGCCCATTCTGCGAGAAATGACATTCACTATCCAAACAGAAATGCTGTCAGGACGTTTTCCAATCAGAAAGACCTCGAACATGCATTAACGAAATAGAAATGACTTGTGATCTGCCTAGTCATCATTTATTTCAAATAAACACTTCTAAATGTCTTGGCAGTGCCTAAAAAATTGTTCATCCTCATAATTTAAAAATGCCACTCCCCCAAAATCTTGTTTACATTATCAATTTGCTTAATAAGGCATTTTGTTAGGCTGTGTGCAAAGATAAATTTAACCAGAGTTTATGTCATCAAATTAACACAACTTCCAAATTAGTGAAGTCCAGATGAATCATGACATCAGAGAGATTATTACAAAAACAAAATGCCAGTGGACGTTTTTGGCTGCATGTTCATTATGATGAATTTGCTGGATTCACACTGCAAAGCATTCATTTTAGGACTCTCCAAGGCACTTATTTCTTTGGAACCATTTAAATGCGATAATATTTGTCTTATTTAGACAGATATAAAATAACGGAGGGAAAAACCCCCGAAATATAGCTTAGTGGTCTTAGAAGAATTGCTATGTCTAGCATCTGGATTATGGCAGAATATTCACTAACATAAGTTTTTTCCTTCCTAACGTTTTACCTTTTTGCCTTTGCTAATTCTTTATGTGATCTTAGGCAAGTTTTCTTCTCTTTCTGGAATTAATTTCCCATATTTAAAAAGGAAGGAGAGGATATTGGACTAGAGCAGGAATCGGCAAACTTTTTCTGTAAACGGCCAGATAATAAATATTTTCAGCTTCATATGCCATATGGTCTCTGTTGCAACTCCTCACTCAGTTTTCCTAGCAAGAAAGCAGCCACAGGCAATATGTAAACAAATGAGCATGGCTGTGTCCCAATAAAACTTTATTTACAAAAAGGTAGTAGGCCAGATTTGGCCCACTAGCCTATAGTTTGCTTTTCCTTAACAAGAGGATCTTTAACTTCCAGCCCCAATATTGTCTTTACCTTGAAAGGAAGGAAGTTGCCTAAGGTCTGTCATTTGACAGAGCCAGGAATAAAACCTGGGCCTCTGAATTTTCAGTTCTGGGATCATTCCTCCTTTGCTGCCTATTTAATCAATCAAGAAATCTGTAGCTAAAAGACAAGCATCAAGTGCCTTCACAGAGAATGGGAAGAATTTGTGTTGCCATTTCAGGCATAATTACTTTAAAATTATTTTAGCAATGTGTCATTTAGTTCCATGATTAAAGTAGCATTAACTTTGTCCCACTGCCAAGAAATGTGTCGGACAGGAGAGGAAAAATCAAGAAGGCTGGGTGGGAACAGGGGAGCCGATATGGATATTACAGTCCCACAGTGAAAGGAAACGCTTTCTTCTTCACCTCACATGCGGCACAGTTACACGGTTTATAGCAAAGCACTTTCATATCTGTTACTTGACTTCACCTTCGCAACATCTTATGAGGTGGGATTCATTATACATGTTTATGGCTAAGGAAACTGAATCTCTGAGTAACTATAGTCCCTTGATAAGTGATAGCAGAGGCAGGAAATAAGAATCTAAGCCATAGTTGTATTCATTCATTCATTCATCTAGACAACAAATATTTGCCAGGCAATTAATAAGGCAGGGGATAGGCAGTTTTTAAAAAGGCGATATTGTCCCTGCCCTCGTGTAGCTTACAGACCAGTAGGGGTAAAAGACAGTGGACAGAAAAAGAAACAATCAACTGAGTCTGTACGAACGCAATAGGCACTAAGAAGAAAACAAACGTGGTGCAGTGACAGACACTGGGGATGGGGAGCTTCCTCAGGTTCAGAGGTCAGGAGAGGCCTCTGAAAAAGAGTTTGTAGCTGAACCTGGAAGAATGAGAGGGGCCATGTAAAGAGGAGAACTTGTTTGGGTTAAGGAAGTATAACAAAAGAGCCTGGGGCTTGAAGTCAAAGAACCAGAGTCCAAGGAATTACTAACTGTGAAGTAAACCCCATTCATTTCTTGAGGATGCAAAAAACAAACACTTAAGACCGAGGTCCAAGGTCAAAAATCTGCCCTGGCCATGGAATCTAACCTCTCTAGGCCTTGGTTTTTCTCATCTACAATGGGGCTGATGTTGCCAATTTGGTATAGGTCTTTTAAAGATTAAATGAGACAATGCTGGGAAAATACCCAGGACAGTACCTGACTCATAATAATTACTCAATTAATAGTAGTTCTTAATAAAATTTCTTTTGAGATTCTACAGACACTAAGATGCTATTCAATTAATTCATTAAGCATCACTAGGGAGGTTCACAAGAGCACAATAGTGCAGGTGAGTGGAACTAAAGTTCAGAAATGGAAGTAGAAAGGGAGAAAAGGGGATATAATTCATTAAACTTTCTATTCTGTTCTATCTGTTTTGTGCTACGCTACTCTACTCTACCTACCCTACCTAATCTATCCATTAAAACTCAACGTCCCCAAAATGCAGTGTACTTAACCAAGTGTTTTCTATCCTTCCAGCCCGATGAGACACCAAAATTATAGATTTTGAACCAAGCTGATTTGTGTTTGAATTTGGACTGTACCACTTCCCATTCATTTGACCTCCAAGCTGGTCATTTCAGTTCTCTGAGCCTTAGAGTCCTTTATAGAATGGGTAAAATAACACAGGAACCGCAGGAAGAGCAGGTGCTTGGCTTGACTGACTGGAGTCACCTGATGGAGACCGGGAAGGATGGATGAAGCATGGAGCATTTGGGACAGGGATCCCTCCTTGCTAGCCTAGATGACTGCAGTATTTAGTGTGAACAGAAGCATGCCTACCTCCATCAGAGACCTCACTCCTGAAGGACAAGGACCTGTAGAGCAGAATTAGGTCTCTGATATTTCATCAGAATGACAGCAAGAGGACAGGTAAACTTTAGTCTATGGAATTCCCCTGACTTGTTTATGATCAATATGACTTTGAACAAGGGCAAAATTTATTCTCCAACTGGAAAATAGGACTGTGAGAATAATGACAGTATTCACCTAATACAGCACAGCAGAGAGTTTAAATTATTAAAAGGTCCCTTTTATCTTTCAGATCTTCACAACAGTCCCTGCTGATTGAGCACTTACTGGATACCAGACCCTGTGCTTAATGCCTCACAATCTCATTAAACTCTAAAGCTTATCTATGAAGTAGATACCATTATCATCATCCCAGTTTTCAGTTAAGGTAACTGAGTCATAAGATGGTTAAGTAACTTGCTCCTGGCCTTAAACCCAGTGAAAAGAGGAACCTGAACCCCAGCAGACTGACTGCATCCCCGAAAAGTGCTGGTAATTTTATCCCACAGACAACGAACCTGGGGGTGCAAGCTGTGGAATGTCACGG
Source organism: Macroglossus sobrinus (assembly GCA_004027375.1). Classification (NCBI taxonomy): domain Eukaryota; kingdom Metazoa; phylum Chordata; class Mammalia; order Chiroptera; family Pteropodidae; genus Macroglossus; species Macroglossus sobrinus. The sequence continues at coordinate 146,181 of PVKZ01003090.1, forward strand.
GGGAATTGAATCCTTATGTAGATGCTCCTTTGGACACCATTTGGTGACCTCCGGGAAAGCTGTACACTGTGCTCCTCAAAGTGTGGTCCCCCCACCAGCAGCATCACTACCGCCTGGAGGCTGGTTAGAAATCGCATTCTCATGCCCCACCCAGACCTACTGAGTCAGAGTCTCTGGACTCAGGGCCCAGGAATCTGTGCTGGCAAGTTCTCCAGGTGATTCTGGTGCCACTAACATTGAGAACTTCAGCTGTATACAGGATCTCCGTGCAACCAGTGGCAACTCACACTGCTGGCCAGCGAGAGACTGGGAAAATCAGACATGGAAAAGGAATACATCTTCCTCCAAGATTCGGAGTCCCCCGTGGAATGGGAAATTGAACCCAGAAAGCTTCACTTTCAGCTTCCATTCCCACAATGAGGAACTCATCCATCTTCTGCAGCGAGAAGGAATACAGGCTGAAACTGTAGGCGAATTAACAGAACGTTCTATGGCAAAGCCATTTCTGTCTTAGGAGCCCGTGAGCCTTATTTTTCTCACCCCCACTGTACTGTCAGTTCATCAGAGAAAATCTATCTCTGAGCAATTAGTGTATCTAAACTTTCCAACAAAGCAGGGCTTGCTTTTCTCTTTGCGGTTCTTTATTGTCCGTTTGCGTGCATTCTCACAGTAGATATTGAAAACAAAAGTACTTTTCTCAGTTTCCATCTTGGCAGTCCTTTTGCTTTTGAGTTGGTTGAATGCCTTGGGACTGATGCTACAAAGTATGGATTACAGATGCCTGGAGAAAATTTATTAACTCCAAGGGAGAAAAAAAGTTGTGAAATAAAGTAGTTATTTAAATCCAACTCTACTACAAATAATGTCTTGCCTTGTTTTTCTTAAATTGACCTTAAATATGTGGTCAAAAAATATCTGAATTCACTTTATTTTGAAAACATCTTAACATTGCAAAGCAATGGCCCATAATCTCAGCACACTAATGTAATTATTTCCATTTTGTTCCATTTCAGGCTTTATTTTGATATTCATATACAATTTTGCATAGTGGAAATCACACCGTAGAAGAGATATTTAAGACTTGCTTTTTCTTGGTTAAAGTTTCAGCAAACATAAGTATCTGCGTTATCTTCATGATAATCATTTTATATTTCTAGAGACCGGACCCAGGAGTTGGCATGCCACTTAAGCATGCGACAGTGAGTCAGGAAGTATTTACTGAGCTCCTACTATATGTCAGATGCAATTCCAGATCCCCAGGAATCTCTCAGTAAACAAGGCAAAGTCTCTGCTCTCAAGATTGCTGCAGCGTACCACTCCAGGAGATGCCATTTTGGCTCTTGTTTACGTGAATGGCACCCCTGGAGTGCAGTGCACGCATAGCCTGTGTGGTACACGCCAGGGACCTGCTTCCTTGGGGCAGATTCCTTCAGTCCCTTTAAGAGGCAAGTGAATGAAACTAAGGGACAGGAGCAGGCCTAGAGACACACACGTCTTCATGGCCATTGCTACATGCTACCGTACTGTTCTTATAAGGCATTACACCAATTTTCACTGCTACTAGAAGACAGCAAATGTGTCATTTTCAACAAACTCATCAGGTTTGAGGGTTAACAATTTTTTTCAAACATTTGCTTATTCAGTTAGTTTACAATAGCCCCTGAGAGAAGCTATGGATTTCAGTATGCATGCATCCTGGCAATCTTATTCCTCCTTCAGATACATCCTTTAGTATCTAAGATGATCCTGTCAGACCAAGGTCAGAGTTACAATGAGATAGTGATGTGTTTAAATGGTCTTCTTAGAGCTAAAGACTTCAGAAGGAGGCTTTGCCACCAGGATTTAAGTTCTCTCTATGGGACAATCTGGACCCTCATGTTGGGCATGAGAAGGAAGGAAAATGAGTAAAGAGCCTCCTCCAGCAACTCCCACCATCAGCTCCTCCCCAGCTCTGAGAGGCAGCACACTGCTCTGTGGGACCTGGCTCTCTCCTCTCTCATCACTGGCCTTTCCATGACTTTTCCCATGTCCCCAGTTGCCCCCGCCCCCAGCCCAGACACTTCCTCCTTGGCCAGGTCTCCCCTGATCCTGCCTGTTAGACAGGGCTGGGTGCTCCCCACACCTTCTCCCCTGCTGGGGCAGGCAGGCCTCAACTGAGGCCCTTTGCTCTAGCGTGAACTTGCCTTTTCATCTAAGTCTTCCCTATCAGACAGTAAAGGCCAAGACCTGTCCTTGGTCTCCTAGGTCCCCAGCAATAGCAAAAGCCTGGCTCATGATAGACACTCAACAGATGTTTGCATGGCCCAATGAAGCAAAAGGGCCAGAAAGAGGATAAATATTCTGGCCATTAATAAAAGATAAAAAGCCACAGTCACCAGGTTGATGGGATCCTTGGCATTCTGGCCCTTCAGGAATCCCTGATGATTTCAAAATTCCTGTCTTCCCTCCCTTCAGAAGTTCAGGGACATTAGCTGGTCTTGTGTATTTTTCCTATATAATCTCAATCGCCCTTTTCATTTTCAGTTATCTCAAATTCAGACTCTGCTGCTGCTCCCTAAAGTTCTTCAAGTTACATTATTTTGTCCCATTTTTAATACTTGAACTCCTATTTCAAGATAGAAAAGGCATGTTTCATTGATCTTGTGCTTCAAAATGAAAGAAATGAAAAACAATCTCATATGAAAAATAAAAAATAATCTCGTATTTCATGAGCACTTTGCAGTAACACTCTCTCCTTAATCCTTAAAAGAAACCCTAAGCAGTGGATGGTATTATTATCCCATTTTACAGGTAGAAAAGTGAGCCTCAGAGAGGTTAAGCTACCTGTCTGAAGTCACACAGCCAGTAAACGGCAGGCAGGATTTAAACCTAGGCAGGCTCTGTTCCAAGACGTGGGCTCTTCCTTCTGTAATCTTGCTGCCGTCAATACCAAATACCTAATATATGGCAGAAAACTGATTCCTCCTCCTAGCTTGGCCACTTACTTCTATGAGAATACTCTTCTTGTGGCATGTTGTCCTGCTTATAAGCAAATAGAAGTAGATGCTAACGCTGTCCCAATGTCACAGGACTGTATAAAGGAGAAGCATGGGCCCCAAAGCCGAGCAGGGGAGATGGGAATCTTTGATGTGTCCTTGTGTTGCTCATCAGAACAGTCAGCAAGGGCATACTGTCCACTGTGAGAAGGCTCTGAGGGCCACAATCACAGTGACACTCGGATTTGTAACATTTCTGTTCTTCATCACTGGGATCCACATACCTCAGGTGATTCCTAAAACTGGTTTGGGAGCATGGCCTCTGGATTCGAGTTAGAAGGGTCTTAGAAAATAGCCAGTCTTATTATTTACCCACAAAGAAACTGAGACCCAAGGTTCTAGCTCCACTCCCACTTGAATGTCAGCCTTCCCATCTTAGGCTCACTGCTCCCTGAGGCTCTTCCTAATCTAAACATCTGTGAGGCCAAGTGGCCCCATGGAGGCCCAAACCCAGCTCTACAGACTGCAAGTGCACTGCTAGAGCTCAGGGAACACAATCAACACAATAAACAGAGAAGCAGCTGAGAACGCTTCTTCTAAGGCAGAAAAGAGAAGGAACTACAGCCTGTCTGGGGCCAGAGATTGCCCTCCTCTGTGATATGAAAGATAACAGATCAAGACAAGTTTCACTACACTTGCCACAAAAAGTCCAGTCCTTTGGACCAAGACATAAGGTGTCAGCCAAGGGTATCAAGTGCACACACAACAAAATGAAGGCTAAGCTTCAGGTGCCCAACTAACTAACAGAGCTAGTACCCCAAATGGAGATCAGCAAAAACAAAAAACAAAAACAAGAAAAAAATACAGGCAAAAAAGAGTCGATGTTTTACTAGCTGGCTACACTGTGTTAATTTTAACGACAATAATTTGAATATAAAAATACAGGAGGAGGCCATTCATCAACTCTTAAATAATAAATTAAAAGTAAAGTTGTAGAAGTTGAATTGCACAGACCAGCTTTGAATATGGAGAGGAAAAAGAAGTCAATCATGGAGCTCCCGCACCTCCTAGTGGCCGAGCTGGATTACTGCAGGGGAGGATTCGTCACCTACTTGGAGCCATTAGCCCTATCCAGGATTCACTGACACATGGTCAAGAGACATCAGCTGAAAGCCTTCCATGTACCAAGCTCTCAGATATGTGCCTTGACATAGGTAGTTTCACCGATGCTCATATTGAGTAACTATCCTTAGACTCATTTTATAGACAATAAAAGGGAAGTTTAAAAAGCTTAAATCACTTATTCGGAGTTACAAAGCTAATAAGGATTCCAACAAAGATCTGGGGAATTCCCAGTCCAGGGCTCCTTCCTCAACATCACACTGAGTACAAAGGGTTGAAGACACAGGGGTGAATAAGACTCAGCCTCTGTTGGGCCATTTGATCTACCATGTTCACATATTTTAACTGGGCAGGCCAACTCACATTAAATAATCAGAACATAGAGTCCTAAGGTTGTTTGCACAGAAGTAGAAACTGAGTGCAGTCAACGCCACACCTCCAGAGTGCCCCTGACCAGAAGCTCGCGTGGAGCAGGCAGCCGATGCCTGAACCTCTGCTCATTAGCGGGCATGATTTGAACAATGACATCCCTTCAGCCTGATACCTGGCTAAGAAATGAGGCCCTGCATTGAGTAACTGTAAAAACAGACATCATTAACCAGCCTAAATCTTCAAACACTCCAAGTCAAGGCAGAGTCAAAAGAAAGTTAGCAAGCCTTCCAATTTGTCTTTCACAGGGTTTGACATGTCAGGTCAAGGAAGAGAAGAACCCCGTGGGAACTCTGAGCAGAGAAAGTCAGGCTGTTATTTTGGCTTGTTGATATGAGTGACGGGTTAAGAAATGACGGTGGCCAAAGAAGACCTCAGCATCTATTTTTGCAAGGTACCAGAGTGCCATTTCTGTCTGATGCTGGTAGCAAACTGAACCATAAGACAGAAAAACAATCACAGATTTCTTCCAGGGCTAGCCTTCTTTTACAGACATGTAGCTTACAGTGTGTGTGGGTGGGGGGCAGGGGTCCTTCTTCTTTTGTTGATGCTTATAAATACTTTTATAAAAATAACATCATACTTTACACACTATTGTGCAAACTCCTTTTTTTCACCCAAACTGTTAATAAGCTCTCATATACTTAAATAGTCCTCTACTTCATTTTTTGATAATTGTCTAAAATTCTAACTTGTAGATATCTAATTTTAAAATATATTTTTTAAATAGAAAGTGAAATCCATGGGGCTTCAAATTTTTATTAGAAAAACATTTTTGTAAATATATTCAAAAAGCTAAATGCTGCTATGATTTCATTTTTTACATTTAAATCTGTATGAGGCATTTTTTCCAAATATTTAGCCAGTATCTCAGCATCCTTTATTCATGTAAGGTAGTGGTTAAGCATATGAACTTTGGAGTGCAGTCTGGGTTCTAATCCCAACTCCGCAATGTACTAACCATGACTTCGAGTTGGGCAGTGACTGCACCTAAACTTCACTCTCTTGTCTGGGATAAATGAATAATGATAGTCCATGCTTTCTAGGACTCTCACAAGAAGTAAACAGACAATAGAAAATGCTCAATAAGTTTTAGTTAATTGTACTCTTCCCTATAAATTCAAAATACTACCTCTGTCCCATTTTAGATCTGTACATATACCTGTCTTTTTCCTGAAGCTTTTATTCAGTCCCACTGCTGTCTGATTACCCTTGCACGAGTAGGACACTGTTTTAATTATTTTATGTTTATAACTGGTTTCAATAAAGCTGAGCTATGCCTCTCCTCATTACTTTTTTTTAATCTTTCTTAGCTTTTCTCATATTTTTTCTCCCAAAAAATTTGAGACCATTTTTGTCAAGTTCAAAAAAACTTATAAGAATATCAAAATTTTGTTAAAGCTATGGCTTTCTTTTTCATTCAAAAACTTTCAATCTAGAACTCACAAAATATCTCTTCATTAAATCCACTCCTCTTTCATGCCTCTCAGTAACATAGTTTTCTTCATACAGGTGATGACTGAGTTCTGAGGCTGGTCCACAAAGGTATAATTAATTAACATGAGATATTGTTTAAGAAATACATTAAGTTATACAGATATTTAAGTAATTATCATTAAGGTTGAAAGTACAATCGAATAAGGAAATTTAAAACTGCATGATAGTGCTTGACATTTTTAGATCTTTCCTTAATTACCTAAGCCAATGGTTTCTGTGGTAAGCAGCATCTGACATGGCTCCCAGTGATCCCCCCTCCCAGTATCCACACCCTGTGTCATCCCCTCCCCCTTAAGTGTTGGCTAGATCTAGTGACTTGCTTCTAATCAATAGAATATGGCAAAGTGATGGCATGTCATTTCCACAATTGGGTTACAAAATAACTTCCATCTTGCCGGTATTCTCTATTGCCTTCTTGGCTTGCATACTTTGATGAAGCAAAGTGCCATACTGGAAAGGCTCATGTGGCGAAGAATTGCGGGTGGCCTCTGGCTAAGTCATAAACCAAGGCCCACAATCCAACAGCGTATGAGAGACTGAACCTTGCCAACAACCAAGTGAGTGATCTTAAAAGTAGATCCTTCCCCATTTGGGCCTTGAGATTTGCCGACAGTCCAGGGAACACCCTGACTGCATCCTTTTGAGAGATCCCAAAGCAAAGGACATGGATAAGTCATGCCTTGACTCCTGATACAGAAAGTGACATAACAAGTGTGTACTGGTTTAAATTGCTAAATTTTGAGGTTATATGTTACATAGCAATACGTTATATATTATGTTCTCTAAAGCTACACAGGCCTCAGAATCACATGGGGAGTTTTTGTTTTTTAAGTCATAATTTTAAAATGTTATTTTTTTAATTTTATAAGTAAAAACATCCAAATTATGTTTAAACTTTTCAAAAAAGCCCACTTTCTTCTTCAAAAATAACCGTTCTTCATCTATTTGAAGTATATCCCTCTACATCATTTTTATACAGTGACATATTATATAATAGTATCATACTATATATATTGTTTATCAGCTTGTTCTTTTCACATATGTCCTATGTTGGCAAACACAGATCTATTACATTATTACATTATTCTTAACTGCATCAGAGTATTCCATAAAATGAATGAAGCATAATTCATTAAATTCTTTCCCTACCAAGAAACATTTAACTTGCTTCTAATGTTTTATATAATAAATAATAGTAAATATTTTTGGACATGTCTCTTTGTTCATGCATACAAATAAAAAATACATTTTTAGAGTTTAACAGATACAGTCAAACTGTTTTCCCAAAAGGCTACAGCAGTAATCACTTACTGATGCAAATCAATAGTGTATATGTATTATATATTAACAATTATTAATAATGTATTATATCAATAATGAATATTTATAAGTCTTGGTTATTCTTGCCAATCTGATGGATGAAAAGCATTATTTCACTTTTAATTATGTTTTATTACAATCTAATAACACTAAAAAAGCATGTGGGTTTCATTTTCCTGCACACAAGTGAATCATGGCCATAAATACATGTCCTCCAGGACTTGGGGAGCTGTAAAATTTATGGCTAAAATAAAAAGAAGAGAGATTTTCCTGAGGTAATTCACATATGTTGGAAGATACAAAAAATGAATTATTTTAAAAGATGGGTACAGAAGTAAACCACGGACAGAGGGAGGAGAATGGGGTGTTCAGCCAGGGATGAAGGATCAATGACAAGTTCCCAGGTGGAGGAAGGTGATATTGACCTTAGAAAGATATCTGTTAACTCAGGTTCTTGAAAATGCCTATATTTGTGTCTTGGGAGTACAGTTGTTCACATTGATGATCCTTGAACTGATTCCTCTGAAGTAATTAATGTGCTTGAATAAAACCCAGCAAGAACTTTTTCATTAATCATCTAAAAGGAAGATGAAAAAGAGTATTTCTTATCATCGCAGTTTTTCAAGATACACACTAGTCTTCTCATTTTACAAATAGAGAAACTGAGGCTTAGAAAAATCGAGTAACTTTGCCCAGCTTTACAGAGTTAACAACTGGCAGAGCAGAGGTTTGAATCCAAGGATGTATAGTACCAATACCACTCTCACTGTTTCCACCAGGTCCTTCTCCCTCTAAATTGTCAGAAAAACTTGGCCCCAACACTGGTTTGCCATCGTCATTCTTATGGTGTTCTTGGGAATGCCACCTAAACACTTTGTATCTTGATTTCCTTCACTTTGGAAGAAAGAGGTAGAATCGGATAATCTATGGATTATTTCTCCAAATCTAACATTCTTGGACTCCATTTGCATGTCCTGGGTTACAAAACTGAATAAGGCTTGTACAGAGAGAAAGGGAAAGAAATTAGCCTCCTTAGTCTGGAGGCTAATTTAGCACAGCTAATGTGCCTTTTAGAGAGACAGTTCCAGAAAGTTATTTCTTGTTCCAAAGAGAACAAGAAATCATAAATTTGGGAGCAGGAATCAGAGCAAGATAAGGAGGCAACTCCAGGGGACTGTTCCAGAAAGCATAAAGTTTCAAGAAGTCTTTGACATTCGATGGGATGAAATATGGTTCAGAATCAAGCTTACGTAAGAAGAGAATGAGAAAAGGGAGGACAGAAAGAAGCAGCTTTTTGAAAGTCTAACACTCATTTAATTTACATTTGTCTCGATTAATCCAGTTTTTCAATTACTATTATCTATTTGGAACTGTTTTCTGGAGTAAATATGAAAACTCTCTCAGGCATAGTTGGAAATTAGAAATTAAGGCTAAAAAATGACACCATGCTTAGTGTGAGAAAAGGAAAGAGACAAATTTTTTTTAATGTAACAATTTTTTTTCAGTATAAAAATTGCAGATGCATTACAGAAAACTTGAAATGGACAGAATTGGTTTTTTTTAAACTCTTATAATCCTATCATTTCATCCTATAGGTGTGTTTCTTTTTAGTTCTTTTCCTAGGTACATTCTTAAAATCAAACCAGGGTTCTATCATCCATGCAGTACTTAGCTTATATTTTTAATTCAATATTATAAAAAGTGCATTCCTCAAGACATTAGAAATTCTTCAGAAACAGAATTTTTAATGGCTACATGATATTCCACATTTTAGGTGTGCCATTATTGACTGAGCCATTGTCCAGCTTGGGGACAGGAGACAGCAAACTTGTGTGTCAAAGAACTGAGGGAAGCCAGGGACTCTGTTATTATCTATTGCTGTGTAACAAACTACCCCCAAAACTTCGTGACTTAACACAATGCAACATTTATTTTATTCATGAATCTGCAATTTGGGAAGGGCTTGGGAGTAGAGAGACGCGTCCGCTGAATGGGGTGAGGGCTGCAAACACCCGAAGGCTCTCTCACTTAACGTCCAGCAATTGAAGTTGGCACTGCAGCACCTATACACAGCTCCTCTTGTGGCCTGGATTCCAAGAGGCTGTACTGCCCTTTCAAACCTAGCCTCAGAAGTCATGTAGCATTCCTTAAGCCACATCCTATTGGTCAGAAGTGAATTACTAAAGGCCAGCCCATATTCAAGGGGAATGTAGACTCCACTTTTGATGGGTAAAATGTCAAAAATAAAAAATTGTGCTCCTGTTTTAGAACCGCCACATTTGGCTACTATCATAAAATGCTCACACTGGAGTCCTTTCCTGAAGCGACACTTCTGGGCTGGGAAGTGTGCATTCCTCTCCTCAGCTCAGGCAAACCTTTAGGCTTCCTAGAGGAGCAGACTTCAGGGATGGGCCTGTCTTGGAGTCAACAGAGGTTCTTGAATCCTGAGCCACAAAGCAGGGAGGGTCCTGCCTTGGAGGTATAAACTTCTCCCTCTCTAGCCCCACAGAGCCTGCTACCCTTCAAAGCTCCAGGGTTTTAGTTTCTACTCCTCCAGAAGCTTCTTCTGGTCCTGTCATGTTAGGTTCCTGGACCCAAGTGCTAGTGCAGCTGTGACTGCACTTGAATCATAAGCTCACAGCCTCCACCATGCTAAGCAGCCCTCTTCACTCAAGCAGACCTTCCTAGGGGGCCTAGGCCTCACCACACTGATGGTCCAAGTTGACTCTCAGAACAACAGAGCTGTCTCCTGCAGCCTCTCCTCTCTTATTGGCTACGGGACCAGCGTGGCTGACTGAGTCAAGTCTGATCCCCCAGGCCAGGCTCTGCATATGCTATTCTTCCTTCTAGGACCTTCTAGACTCTTACCCTAGCTAGCAATCCCTCCCAGAGACCAAGGAAAAGTTCATATTCCTTCCTGTCTCCTCTTCTTCCCTGAAAGCAGACAGGTGGACTAAGAACCCCCTCTGACTCAGAGTGGTTTCCTAGGAGAAAATAGCCAAAGCCTTGGACTAGCTGGGATTCCCCACCCAGCACTCTTTACCTAAAGACTCCAGGCTTTGTGAGGGGCCAAGGTGTGGGTCCTGAAGGCAGCAGACTGGGGCCGGGGAAGTGACCAGCAGGTTCTGGAGGGGAAGTCACAGACTTGGGGGCGGGAGGCCGCTGGCCAGAGTAAGGTGGGAAATGGGGCAGGTAAAGTGAGGGGACATAGGCTGAAGGGAAAAGGAACAAAAACACTTGACATAGGAGATAAAATCTGAGGTGCATCATGAAGGAGGAGTAGGAAATATCACATCACATAACTATCTTTCATAATCTCAGTTTGTTTATGATCAACTAAATCAGCCTTGAACAATGCCTACAGTCTTTGGTCTAACTCATTTTAAGGATTCCTCACCTTGGGAGAGGATAATTGTGAACTCCACCTTTTAAAAGCAAGCACTATAACTGGCGATTCAAACTTATGAATTCATTAGCCATAGAAGATCTTTCTTAGTCAAAAAAAAAAAAAGGCATTTTATTTTCTCTGAGCAGCTGACATCACAAAACAACTCTTGATTGAACGTTATAGAAAGAAGACCCATTCCCTCACACTTATATTTCTCAATTAAAAATAAAGTTTTACCCATTGATATTTTTCTAAATAAAACCTTGAAAATATTGTATTTGGATAATGACATTTTAGATAACTCCTTCATCCAGGAGCCTGGTAAAGCCTTTTTCTTTGAACCTGGAAATTTTTTTTTTTTTTTTTAATTTCAAGAGTTCAAGACCTCATGGTTTGGATTTCATTCCAAGTTCAGATTGCTCAGAAGCCCAATGGGATCACAGCTTGGCAAAATATATCCTATTCCTAAAATTAAGCAACTGTTACAAACATCTGAGCTTCCACACTGGTGCTGTTGAAAGGGCATTTTCATATCACAAGTGAAGACTTCCTGCTGGGCTGTGGGTGGAGGGGGCGATCTAGGGAGGCAAACCCAGTTGAAACCCTTTTCATCTCCAGTGTCTTTTTATCCACCCCCACCCCCCAACGCCATCTCCCCAGACTTGCGGGGCCTGTCATCTGAGACTATGTCATACAGACGAATTCAAAGTTCCCTCAGGGACATGGGCAAGAAAAGACAACAAAACACATATTCTTCTCACCAAAATCTTTTCCCAGGCTCTGGGATATTGCCTGGCATACAGTAGGCACCCAGTAAAATTTATGTAATACAAGAAAGAAAAGAGAGCAAAAGAGAGAGAGAGAGAGGCAGACAGAGACAGAGAAGAAGAGAGAGAGAGAGGGAGAGAGAGAGGGGAAGGAAGGGAAGGAAGAGAAAAGAGGAAGGCAAAAGATAAAAGAGAGGGAGAGGAAAGAAGAGAAAAGGAAAGAAGAAAAAAGGAAAGAAAGATTCTGAAGTGATTTTAAATAAATGCTTATTTATATATTTACACATACTGTTTCATAATAAATTAATTATATGTAAAGTTGAGCACTTAATATGTAGCAGGCACTGTGCTGAACTGCATCACACACAAACCTCCTAACACCATGAGGCAAGAACCATTATTAACCCCATTTTACAGATAAAGAAACTAAAGTGACTTACCCCAAATTCCAAAACTAGTAAGTGTGGGATCAGAATATGAGCTAGGATCTATCTGATAAGAGACTTCCTTTTCCTTCCTTCCTTCCTCTCTTCCCTCCTCCCTCCCTTCCTTTTCATTCTTTCTTTCCTCTGCTATTTCTCCTCAGGGTCCCAGGGCACTTTGTTTCTCTTAATTCTTTATAAAGCAATAACCAATGCAGGTCATAGGCACACAGGTGTAATAAGCCTTAGCACTAAGCAATGGCATGGCTCAGAGTCCATTCACCAGAACCGGGGGTTTGCCATCTCATAGGCTCGGTGGGATGACAGAGCCAACCTGGCTCTTTCACGGCAAAAATGAGGGAGCAGTACTCTAGGTAGAAGAAATAGTACTGCAAACGTCTTCAGGAATGTTTCAGGAACTGAGAGGCTCCAGGGTACTTTACCTGAGGGAATATGGAGCCATGGAAAATTATTGAGCAGGAAGATTTTAAAATGATTGTGCTTGATGAGAGGTATGGGATGGCCTAGAAGGGAGAAACACTAAGGGATCCATCAGAAGAGGGGAACACGGACCATCAGTCTCTAGTCAGGGTGACCCGAGACCCACCAACCCATTTCTGAGCAGCTGCCCTCAGTCCATGCCGCCTCACAAATACTCACACATCGGAGGCCACCAGAAATTCTCAGCTCAGAGCAGCCCTCTCAGACCTACTAGAAGCCAAAGAAACCCAGGGAGGGAAGTATTGCAGGAAACCATGAAGGAGCTCGGGTATAAACCAAACTCAGAAGAAATCTGAGAGCCCTGTGTTGCTTCCACTCCACAAGTTCTTGCCAAGGTAGCTCTACCGTCTGCCCATCTCCTCCAGGATCAGCCTTTGGAACCCTCTTGCACACCCCTGGGACAGCTCATTCCTGCCCCCTCCCCATGCTATTTACCAAGGTCTTTGTGCTGTAGTGGTTGGGTGGGAAGGGGGCGGATACAATTTTGCCCAGAAAATCAATGACCTGGATGCCAAAGTCCCAGTTCCCATGCTTATTAACTACTCTCCATCCCTAGGCCTCAGTTCCCCATTTGTAGTCCTACCTCCCTCAAAGAGAACGAATGAATACGAGCTTTAATAGAACAGCAAGTTCTATTAAAGTGGAAGAAATCCTCCTACCGGCTCAAAACATTTTTGTACTTGATTTTAAGTCAACTGCCTAATGCAGAGATGGCTGTTTCCATGGGCCCACAGTGTGTGGGCACTCGCCAAAGACCATGGTTGTAGAGACCACAGAAGTTTCCAGAAGAGTAGTTCTGGAAAACGGAGCTCACCAGATGCTTCCCTTTCAGTTCATGATCAATACCATGTAAGCATCATGACAAGGAGGTGATGAATAGATAGACCCAGGTTGCTTCAGCCAGGTCTGTTAGAACTTAAGTAGCTCTTCCATCTTCCACCGCCAAGAACCCCATGTGGAGAGTGAACTCCTCCTTCCTGAGACAGAGATGGGCCAAAGGCAGGTCTGCAGAGGGAGATAGGCTGCCGTGCAAGCAGGACAGTGGTGCCTGAGAACAACCAGGCACTGTTCATCCCCTGGGGTCTGGCACGGCTGGGCCTGAGTGGGCTGCGAAGTGGGCTGGAGGCTCTGGCAGCATGGGGGGCAGCCTCTGTGGCGGGGAGAAAGGCAGGGAGTTCTGTGCGACAGCTGGACTTACAATGTGGGCATTGTTCCCTCCCTGTGGTGCATCTGTTCCCCAAAGGGTGGAGGGCAAAGAAGAACTGAGTTGGTAGCATCTGCCAGTTCCCAGGAAGGGGGCTGTCCACTGCCCATCCAGAAGAAAGGGAAA